>PISX010015365.1:0-49754 GCA_004024625.1 Mellivora capensis | reverse complement strand
TTCCTGACTTGTTAATTTTAGCCATTCTGACTGGTGTGAGGTGATATCTCATTGTGGTTTTAATTTGTATTTCCCTGATGCCGAGTGATGTGGAGCACTTTTTCATGTGTCTGTTGGCCATCTGGATGTCTTCTTTGCAGAAATGTCTGTTCATGTCCTCTGCCCATTTCTTGATTGGATTATTTGTTCTTTGGGTGTTTGCTAATGCCTCTTTAAAAAACAAAAAGGCACCAAGATGTCCAGTGTTAAATAACAAAAACCAGAAATGTTGATCAGCGAGGATTTATTCAATTATAATTTGGCCTTAAGAAAGAAAACGATTGCTTTCTGAATTGTTTTAGAACCACAGGGACTTGTGGAAATATTTCTAATATATATAAAGTGAAGACATCAGGAGATAAAGCAATATGCTAAGTGCTTTATATGCCTTATTTAATATCGGAAGAACCCAGCGATGTGGCCATTGTTATCCCCAATCTGCAGATGAGGCAATTGAGGGCCAGAGAAGTGAAGAAAGTTGCCCAGGGACAAGCAGCTGTTGCTAACCCAATCTGCAGATGAGACAGTTGAGGGCCAGAGAAGTGAAGAAACACAGCATGTTACTGGTGGAGCTGGGACTCCCTCTCGGGTCTCAGGGACTCCCAAGCCTCATTGTGTGATTCTCTGTGCTCTGTGTTTGTGTATGGAAAGGTGGTTTTTGTCCTTTAAATCCTTTCCAAAATCTGTGTCAGAACCAGGGTATGGAAATCAAGGCTAGAAGGATCCCAGTGTATTCTAAAATGTGGACTGGTGTCCTTACCAGTCCCGTGGAATCCCACTGTGAGAAGTTGATCCTTTTCTCTGTTCCTTTTTAATTCTGCTAACAACTTAAAGGAAGAGAGCAGCAGCTTGGCACCCATTAGGTCCTCAGCCCCTCTCTGGTTTGCACATCCCCTGCACATCCCCTTGCACATCCCCTGCTTTCACCACAGAGAGCAGAACCCCAGGGCCCAGCATCTTGCTAGAATTTGATAATATCCCACCCCCTCCCCTGGAAATTTTTGTTTCTCACAGCTCAGGAGAGGGGACACTTCTGCCACCTAGTGGTTGGAAACCAGGAATGCTTCTAAGCATCCTCTAGGGATGCACGGAGCAGCACGGCCCCACCCCCTGCAAAGATTTATCTGGTCCCAAACTTCAGCAGTGCCAAGGTTGAGACCCCCTGAATGACACTCCTTCCCTGGGCCCTGTAAGCATTTCAGCAATCCTTATTTTAAACTTAGAGTTTAAAAACTATTAGTATAACACTTAGCAGTTGACAGAGCCCCTCTGGTATTGTTAAAAGACGCTGCCTTAGTTGTTTCCCATCAGAAGAAGCTCTACCCTTTTGGGGAGGAAGGGTTTCTGCAGTAGTGAGTGGGAACAGATGGGTGGGTGGTCAGTAACTGGGCCTTCCTCCTGCTGAGCTGGGCCAGAGTCCCTGAGGTGGGAGAGCAGCTGTTGCAAAGGGCTGGTACCCCAAGGTTGGCCTGAAGAACCAGAGGAGGCTGGGAAACTCAGGCTTGTTTGCAGAACTCAGTGATTTCTTCTTGGAAGCCAGAACCCTGGGGGATTTGCATGTGTGTTCTACTAAAGGCAAGCACTCAGCTTCCCATCCTCTACCCTTCTATCTGGCAACCCCATCAATTAGCCCATTTATTTGTCAACCCACTGATCAACCCATCCATCTCCTGGTCCAGCCATTGATTTGTCCATCTTCCTTTCTTCCTTCCCTCCACGCATCCCTGATCCATCTTCCATCCATCCATGCATCCATGGAAGTATCCTGCAACCTCTATCTATCTTCCCTCCCTCCCCATGTGTGTCTGTACCCTGAAGGAGGCTTTGAGAATACAGAGATGATAGGACAGTCCCCCACTCTCCAGTAACTCACAGTCTTGTGGGGATATCAGACGTAGGAGCCATTTTAACAGTAATGTGGCTGGGTATGGAGTCAGAAGTGTTCCAAGGGTCTGGGAACACATTGTTTTACCTGAAGACTCTTGGACAACAAGTAGGAAAAAGGTTCCCCCTTCTCGATCCTAGCATAAGTATCTTGTATTCTCAGCCAGACAGTATTAAGAAGGATGGGGATTGTTGTTTTGCTTTGCTTTGTTTTGCTCTTTAAATATCTTTTTAAAAAGATTTTATTTTTATTTGACAGAGAGATCACAAGTCGGCAGGCAGAGAGAGAGGGGGAAGCAGGCTCCCCACTGAGCAGAGAGCCCAATGCGGGGCTCGATCCCAGGACCCTGAGATCATGACCTGAGCCGAAGGCAGAGGCTTAACCCACTTAACCCACCCAGGCGCCCCTTTAAATATCTTTTATTGACATATAATTTATATTTAGGAAATTGCATATATCACAAGTACACCATTCGATTAATTTTTAAAGACTGAACATACCTGTGCTCCTCATACCCATTTAAACTAAGAGAACACCAACAGGCCCCCCAAAGTTTCCCATAGCTCTTCTAGTAGTTTCCCTCCAATCAAGGTTAACCATTATCCTGACTTCTAACAGCATAATTTTCCCTGTTCTTGAACTTTCTGTTAGTAGACTTACATACTTATGTTCTTGTTTATATTTGGCACCTTTTGCTCAGCATTTGTGAGATACAACTGTTTTATTGTTTGGCTGTCAATCATTCATTCTCCTTGATGTAGAGTAGGGGTTGACAAACATTTTCTGTAAGCGGTCAGATGATGTCATATTTTGTGGGTTATATGATCTCTGTTGCAACTGTTCAACTCTGTCCTTGTAGCACCAAACAGCTACTGACCATATACAAATGAATGTTTGTGGCTGTGTTCCAATAAAACTTTATTTACAATGGCAGGCAGTGGGCCAGAATTGGTGAATGGGTTGGTCCAACCCCTGCTGCGCAGTATTCCTAGTTAACACAAGATTTTTAGCAACCATCTGAATGTATTCTGCTATCCCCAGCCAGGTTTTCTACAGTGTTAGCAGGGAATTAGGTTAGTTTGCCTTTTTCCTAGACTTAGGAGCTCAGAACTGAGTGTTTTTGGGAGAAAGACGTAAGTTGGCTCTAAGGTCCCCGATAACTTTGAGACTCTAAACCTCCAGAGCACCTTGGCGTTGACATCTGTGTCTCATCTGCTCTTCTCCTCTTACCCAGCTATACTGAAGGTGGTGTCGTCTGTCCTACAGCTTGGAAATATCGTCTTCAAGAAGGAAAGAAACACAGACCAGGCATCCATGCCAGATAACACAGGTTCTTCTTGCCTTTTCCCAATAACTGACAACTTGTGTGATGGGAAGGAGGGTCACATGAAGTCTTTGGGTTTTTGGGTTTTTTTGGGGGGGTTTTTTTTTGGGGGGGGTGAGGGTATTAACTAGAGCTAAACTAACTAATTTTTGCTCACTTCTGTCTTTGTTAGACTTTTTACTGCCGATGATCCCACAGTGGGAAGTTCTTGAATCAGAGCGTGGGCTGGGGGGTGGGGAGAGGAACTAATAGTTTTAGATCAGACAGGAAGGATCCTTAGGGACCATCAGTTCTAACTTCACCCCCATTATTTGTTTTGTTAAACAAATATTTCTGAACACGTGCAATCTGCCAGGGCCTGGGGTTCGTCAAGAAATCCCATAAGAACAGCCCCATTCTTCATGGCACACACAGTCTTGATGGGGGAGACAGAGCTCAGGTTTCTCTGCAATTAGAGCTGCCAAATAAAATCCAAGATGCCCAGTAAAACCCGAATTTCACATAAACAGCAAATATCTGTATTACGAGCTATATAATTTTATAATACATTGTATGTTCTATGCAATATTTGGAACATAATTATAATTTGTAAATGTTGGTTGTTCATATGAAATTCAGGTTCAGCTAAGCATCCTGTATTTTTTTTTCTAAATTTGACAGCCTTACCTGCAAATAAGCAGTGTTTTATATTGTGGAAATATTGCATGGTTACCCCCTTGCTTGTGGGGGGCTGAGCCAAAAGGATGATTTAAACCCCCGGCTTGTCCACATGTTGCCAGTGTGCCACCAGTGTGGGCTGCATGTTGTGTTGCTTTCTGAAGCTCCTGGAACTTCCCCTTCATTGCACATGTCGTGTTTCTCATGGGGTACACTCCAAAATACGGCAAGTGAAAAGACTTCTCTCACTGAGGAGAAAACTTCAGGGAATCACAAACCAAAAGCCCCCGTTCAAAGAGATGGGACAAAATCCTAAAATCACACTGTGTATCCTCTGTCACATGCCTGCAAACCATCAGGCACCACTAGCCTTTGCGTGGAGGAAGCATCATGGTGGACTATTATTTTCTTTTGAGGAAAAGGTTTAAAATGCAGATATGCAATAATATAACAAGAGTCCCCCATCCAGAATGGACATTTGTGAATATGTTCTAATACTATTTTGTCTTTCAAATGAAACCGAGTAGCTGACAGGGACGTCCCCTTGTCCTCCCGGCGGGATTCTATTCTCCTCCTCCAGCCTCAGCAGTAGCGCCCCCTAGTGTGACAACCAAAAATGTCTCTGATTATTGCCAAATGTCCTGTGGGAGCAAAATCATCCCCAGTTGAGAGACATTGGCGGTCGAAAGAGAGAGAGAGAGAAAATGAGAGTTGTTCCTTTACCTGCTGGTGGGAACTCATCTTGTGGAAATACCATGATATATTTGTTCGTTTTCATATTAGTGGACATTTAAGTCATTTCCAGTATTTTTCCACCACAAATAATGATGCGACACACATCTTGGCCCAGTGGGACACATCTTTATTGGTAGCTGGCCATATGCCGGGCATTTGATGTGTCTTACCTCATTTAAGTGCGTTGACAACCCACCAAGGTACCGGATGGTACCATTCTTTTTACAAGCTAGAAAAAGTAAGACTCTAGGAACTGAAATGGTTTTTCCAAAATCATGTGGTTAGGAAGTGGGAAAAGGGGCAAGGGCTTAGATTTAGAACTGTCTGACCCTAAGCCCCTCCTTGGGGCATACGTCCATCCCACCTCTTAGCAAAACACTGGGGATGAGGTCACCAATGACAGGAGTTTTTCAGGAGTCTTTCATGCCATGTTCACTATCGTTATGCTCCATTTCTCAAAAAATATCCAATGTATACATAGATCATAAATATCCCATGTGATGGGCCTCCCTTCCTAAGCCTTCTCTTTTGTGATACTCTTAATATGCTTTTTTCCTCCATCCAGCTGCTCAGAAGGTTTGTCACCTCATGGGAATTAATGTGACAGATTTCACCAGGTCCATCTTGACTCCACGTATCAAAGTTGGGCGGGATGTAGTACAGAAAGCTCAGACAAAAGAACAGGTAATGATATACTTGCTGTTGATTTTTGCATGTGAAATGATTTCTGCACTTGTCATTTATTGCTGCAGAATCATCCATCCATTTGTCCATCCGTTCGTCCATCCATCCATCCATCTATCTGTCCATCCATCCTTCCATGCATCTATTTATCCATCCATCCACCCATGCATCCATCCTTCCGTTCATCCATCTGGTCACCCATCCGTGCATCTGTCTTTCATCCATCCGTCCATCCGTTCATCCATCCATCCACCCATTGTTCATCCATCCACCCATCCATCCATCCATCCATTCATCCATCCGTCCATCCATCCATCCATCCATTTTTCATCCATCCATCCATCCATCCATCCATCCGTCCATCCATCCGTCCATCCGTCCATTCATCCGTCCATCCATCTGTTCATCCATCTATTCACCCATCCATGCATCTGTCTTTCATCCATCCATTCATCCATCCATCCATCCATCCATTGTTCATTCATCCATGCATCCATCCATTCATCCATCCATCCGTCCAACCGTCTATCCATCCAGCCATCCGTCCATTCATCCATCCATCATAACTTATTTTCGCTGACTTCTGCCTTTGTTAGACTTTATACTGCTGATGATCCCACAGTGGGAAGCGTCCATCCATCCAACCATCCATACGTTCATCCATCCATTCAGTCATCCATGTATCATCTATTCATCTTTTCATCCATCTGTCCATTTCTTTATCCCTCATCCATCCAATACTAGAATAGTCAAAGTCCCATATCAGGTTGTGAAGATCCAGTACTGAACAAGAACAGCACAGTACCGCACTCACGATCGCACCTTGATCTCTTAGTTGTACATTCAAGGTCAGACCTAAAAGATATGTTTTTGAAAATGACTGTGTACCCTTTCTAGAGGCAGCACTGACCACTTCTAAATGGTCCTTCTGATGCAACAGGTCCTTCTCAGTGCCAGCTCCCCTGATAGGAAGTATTTAATTATGCACACAGTCATTTCTTAGGTCTGACCGCTCAATTCCTTACTGCCACTTTTCTATTGGGTGTAGAGATGGTGTAATTTCCTTTTTTGTTTATTTTTTAAGGACTGATTATGGGTAGGAGGGGAATAAAAGTCTGAGCTGCTCACCAGGCTTATCGGAAAATGTGGTCCACTGGAGATGACCATGTTCCCTCACTTGTCCCCACAGGCAGACTTTGCCGTAGAGGCTCTGGCCAAGGCCACCTATGAACGTCTTTTCCGCTGGATACTCACCCGCGTGAACAAAGCCCTAGACAAGACCCACCGGCAAGGGGCTTCGTTCCTGGGGATCCTGGACATTGCTGGATTTGAGATCTTTGAGGTACAGCTTGGTGGGATCCTGACAGCCATGGTCTTGACTCTTTGGAATGAAGTCTCCTTTGGAGAAGCCATTATTGCTGAGAAGGGCAGGCAGATAACTATTTAGACTGGGAGGCTGTCTAGCTAAGGTTACACCCTTGAGGGTGTAAGAAAGGTCCTGGTTTGTGAAGCTGAGAAGGCCAGAGCTACAGCTGGGTCCAATAGGCAAGACCTGATCTCTTCCACCTATCTCTCCCTATCTATCTTTCTTTCCCACCTCTACATTGGTTCTCTTTTCAAGCTGGTTTTCCCCACATGGTGGCAAAATGGCTGCCACAGCTCTAGATTGCTTCTTGGCAACCCCAGAAATTCTGACCAGCCGCAACTGCTCCCAACAGTTGTAAGCAAAATCTTCCAGTTGAGTCTCACTCCCTCTTACTCATCTGAGTTGGGCCAAGCCCTGTTTTAAGGGTCTTGCTGTACTTCTTGTAATGGGGATATGGCTACTGGATCCCACGCCCACAGACTGGAGGGATGTTCTCAGTGAAAGGGAAGGTCTGGAGATGGACAGATAGTCTGAAACACATCTATGAGAGAATCACTCCCTCTCTGAGTTTCATCGTCCCCATCTGTGCAGTGGGGGGTGATGAAGGACCCTGCGTAGTGGTTCTATGCATAAATCCCTGTACAGCTGAAGGAGATAAGCATCCTCAAAACAGCATGTGTGGGGGCCCCGTGGTGTGAGAAGAGCCAGCCCCATGAACTCTAGGCGGCCTTTGCTGGGACTCAGCCCACTCTGGACTCTGGTGTACAGGCTGCCAGCCATGGCGCTCTCTCGGGGCCGAGCTTCCCTGGGTGCCGTGTCCTCTGACCAAGACACTCACCGGGCCTCCCTGCTGTCGCGCACTCAGGTGAACTCGTTCGAGCAGCTGTGCATCAACTATACCAATGAGAAGCTGCAGCAGCTCTTCAACCACACCATGTTCATCCTGGAGCAGGAGGAGTACCAGCGCGAGGGCATCGAGTGGAACTTCATCGACTTCGGGCTCGACCTGCAGCCCTGCATCGAGCTCATTGAGCGGCCGGTGAGGGCCCACATCACACTCGCATGCGTGTGTGGCCTCGTTCGGCTGTGGCATGTGGACCTTGCCCTCGCCCCACGGGTGCACGGCTTCCCCCGCCACCAAGTCCTTGCGAACTCGATCACACTGTCCCTTAGCCCACATTTGATTCTCAAAGGTATTTTCTTTTTTTTTTTTAATTTCTCTTTCTCACCCCTCCTCTCCTTCCCTTCCATTCCCTCCGCTCCCTTCCCCCCATTCCCTCCTCTCCCTTCTCTAGCATTCCTTCCCCTCCCTCCCTTCCCTTCCCCTCCATTCCCTTCTCTCCCCTCCCCTCTCTTCCCCTCTCTTAATCATTCATCCCCAAAAGCAAGAGTCTTTGTTTTGTTTGCTCATGTACTCCTAACTCCTAGAACCACGCCCATAGTAGGCACACAAGCAATAATCGTTGAATGACTGTGTACTAAGCACCTGCTCTGTGCCGGGCCCCCTCTTCAGGGGTTGGGAATGTAACCATGGACCGGATGGACCTAGTCCCTGCCCTTCTGAAGGATCAGACATGAAGCCAGACAAATCCGCTAAAAGCTCTGATAGGGGCTATGTGGGGAATGATTCAGGGAGGCCGGCTTTGGATAGAGCAGTGAAGAAACACTCAGAGCACCTGGCCAGCTCAGTCAGAAGAGCATGTGACTCTTGATCTCAGGGTCCTGAGTTCAAGCCCCTTGTGGGGTGTAGAGCTTATGTTAAAAAAAGAAAGAAAGAAAGAAATATGCTTCCCTGAGCTGAGTCTAAAAAGTGAAGACCATTTGAGCAGAGTGTGTAAGTCTGGCTGTGTTCCTGGCACCTTGGCTTAGCGTGTCTGGGCCACAGAGAAGGGCTTTGTCCAAAGGAACCCTGAGGTAAATTTACATATAAAGTAACAAGTTCATGTGGGTGATCTTCGGGCTGTTCAGTATGTTCTGCCCACTAGGGGGCAGCAACAAACACGTTCTGCTGGTGCCCGCCTGTCCCTCCCCAGTGCGGGTCCAGTGGACGCAGGGTAATTTGAGGATAGATCTGTGGGAGTGGAAGGCATAAATCCATCTTTATATGTAGGCAGAAGAGGTGACATGGCATGTTTCGGTGGCCAACTCTTCCTGGCAAGCCCGAGGCGCGGGCACGCTAGCTGGAATCCTGCCTTCCTTGTTTCCCACAGAACAACCCTCCCGGCGTGCTGGCCCTGCTGGACGAGGAGTGCTGGTTCCCCAAGGCCACGGACAAGTCCTTTGTGGAGAAGCTATGCACAGAGCAGGGCAACCACCCCAAGTTTCAGAAACCCAAGCAGCTCAAGGACAAAACGGAGTTCTCCATCATCCACTATGCCGGGAAGGTACCAGCCGCAGGCCCCAGGGCTCTCTCCATCCCCGGGGACCCGGCGGGGTCCTCAGAGCAGGAGTAATTCAGGAATGGCAGAGCCCAAAGGTGTAAATCAAATGTAAATCAAATTCAAGCAAGTCTACCTATCTATTTATCTATAAGGGAGATATTTATACATATATATTCTAATCTCCTTCCTGCTACTATTTAAACCCAAGAGGAAGGGCCAGGTGGGATGGGAGGACTGATAAACACACTTTTGGAAACAACAGACCTCTCCCTTACCCCAGCCTGGAGCTTACCACAGCCAGCTTCTGCTGTCCAGGAAAATATGTGATGGTGGTCTCCCTCCTTTTCCTTGTCCTCTTCTCTCTCCTTCTTCCTCCCTCCTTCATGGTAATGACGGTTATCACGTGAGAGCTGTAATTACCCAGGAGCTTCCCCGAGGCTCCCGAGGGTCCTGGATAACGTGGAAAAAACACAGCTTGGCCTGGCCTGCAGAATCTGAGTATTTTCTTGTCTCTCCAGGGCTCTCCCCTCCCCCGCCCCACCTCATACAAACAGGCAAGGCCCTGAACCGGGCATTGGCAAACCACGGCCCACGTGCCTCATCTCACCCACAGCCTGTTTCTGCAAATGAAGTTCCGTGGGCTCACAGCTCCCATGTTTACATAATGTCTTTGGCTGCTTGTGACCCACGGTGACAGAGATGTCATGCCCTGTAGCGCTGAAAGTATTTACTATCTGGGCCCTTTACCAAAAAAAAAAAAAAAAAAAAAAAAAAGTTTGCCAACTCCTACCCAAACTCAAGGGAGCGTGCATTCCCGTAACCACACAAAAGAACGCTTTCCTCTCTCCCGCTTTCCAAGTGGCTCTTTTCTGTCCCCTCTCCTATCAGGCCTGGCGATCACCATGGCAACCCACACCCCATAATAACCCCCCAGAGC
This sequence comes from Mellivora capensis, assembly GCA_004024625.1. Taxonomy (NCBI): domain Eukaryota; kingdom Metazoa; phylum Chordata; class Mammalia; order Carnivora; family Mustelidae; genus Mellivora; species Mellivora capensis. The sequence goes on along the minus strand of PISX010015365.1, from coordinate 39,746 downwards.
TATTTTACAAGTTGTTCCCAATTCAGCATCACAATCATAAAACGAAGGGTTCGGCCACTGTCCGTGTTCAAGTCAGGAACTGGAAAAGCTTTACCGATCCCTTTTCTGTATATCGGTGTATCAGAATCTCCAAGGTACAGCAATTACACTCATCAGAGAGGGGACGGGAGGTCCTCACACGTCATGGGATTGTTGCCAAGGCCCCTCTGCAGGAGAGGGGAGCCTTGGGGGTGAGGGAGGGGTTTTGCCATCTGCAAAGCTCTCCACCTGCTGGAACTCGTAACCATCCTCCTGGGCTCTGCAGAGGGGAAACTAAGAGAAGCGGGATGGAGTCAGCAGGGGGCGCTGTTGGCCGAAGCCCCGTTGTCACAGGGCCCTTTAAAGAACTGATCTGCTGGGCTCTTCATGGGTGTTTGAGGATTTCCATCACGGTGGCTGCTAACGCCATTTCCTCTCTGACCTGGGAAGACCCCGGAGGGAAACAGGAGCCCCTGGGCCCTGGCCTTCCTTAGTCACAGAGGCAGAAGCCCCTGACCAGTGCGGTGATGCTTGCAGGTGGACTACAACGCCAGCGCCTGGCTGACCAAGAACATGGACCCGCTGAATGACAACGTGACTTCCCTCCTCAATGCCTCCTCGGACAAGTTCGTGGCCGACCTGTGGAAGGACGGTAAGGGCCGGCCGGCTGGAGCTGGGGGACTGGGTACGGAGGGCTCTGCCTCCTTCCAGGTGCCCCTGGTTCGCACACCTGCTCCCAGGAAGGGGTGGGCCTGTGTGGGGGTGGGGAGAGGGCAGGGTGTGCAGGGGCTAGTGACCACTTACTGACGAGTCCAGCTACTTCCAGAGTGGGGACCCCTGACCCCTCAGTCCCACATCTGGGGCCCAGGAAGACCGTCCTAAGTCAAGGGACAAGCAGTAACAGTGGAAACAGTGCGGGAGGCGTGATGACTTCCCATCTGGAGTCAGAAAGACTCGACTATGATCTCATCTTGGCCACATACTAGCTGAGTCTCTTGATGTCATTAAGCTTGAGTGTCCTCCTCAGTAAAACCAGGAAGAGAAGCATGGTCCTCAGCTCTCCTAGGATTATTGTGAGGGTAGAGTTAGACCTGGGGCTCTAGCTTGAGCATGCGTCAGGGTCTGCTGGGGGGGCTTATCGAAACTCAGATAAAGTTCTGATATAGCAGGTCCAGGTGGGGTCTGAGAATTTGCATTTCTAACAAGTTCCTAGGGGGTGGTGGTGGGGCTGGTGTTCTGGGGACCACACTTGGATTCCCTCTGGGAACCAGAGAAGAACTAATCCATGTTGAAGTGCTTACACCTGCCAGTCCCATAGTAAAGCCTCAGTACATGCTCAGTGCATGCTTAGTACATGCCTGCTTCTGTGATGACTGTTAGGGGCGATGGGGTTTTCTGCTTTGGTTCCTGGACCTTGGTGCCCGCAGCAAACTCTGTCCTTGCACAGGGCCTGTCAGCCTTGGGCTTATAAGCCTGGACACCCTTGTTTTAAGCATGGTAGAAAGTGCTGGAGGAGGGGTTCTGTTGTGCCAACATTTACTAAGTGCTCGCCATGTCCGAGGCCATGGGATGGTATAATGGCATCTCACCCTGAGATTTGTGACCGTTTCAGCAAGACCCTTCCCTGAAGGAACCCAGAGTCTGACAGAAGACAGAGATAAGCAAAGACATTATGACATGGAGTAATATGACCTGCCTGAGTACAAGGAGCAGAAATAGGGCATCCTAATGCCAGTGGAGTTGAGCTGAGTTGAGCTATCAGCCAACTGGATAGAACTGCAGTCTATAGACGGCTTTATCCCCCAACAGCAGAATGCACATTCTTCTCAAGCTCCCATGGAACTTCCACCAAACTAGACCACATTCTGGTCCATAAAACACACCTTAATGAATCTAAAAGAATAGAAAGCATACAGTGTCTGCTCTTCGACCACCGTGGGATTAAATAGAAATCAGTAAGAGAAAGATAGCTGGAAAATTCCGAAATACATGGAAGTTAAATGACACACTTCTAAATGGCACTTGGGACTTGGCCCCGTGTGTTATTTAGAAGTGTCTGGGTGTGTTATTTAATTTTCTCAAGTGAAATTTTAAAATATTTTGAACTATGGGGTGCCTGGGTGGCTCAGTCGTTAAGCGTCTGCCTTCAGCTCAGGTCATGATCCCAGGGTCCTGGGATTGAGCCCCGCATTGGGTTCCCTGCTGGGTGGGAGGCCTGCTTCTCCCTCTCCCACTCTCTTGATGTGTCTCTCTCTGTCAAGTAGATAAAATCCTTTAAAAAAATCGCTTTCTTTAAAAAAAAATGAAATATTTTGAACTAAAAAAAAAGGGGGGGGGACATAACTTACCAAAATTTGTGGGGTGCAGCCAAAGCCATGCCTTGGGGGAAATTCATAGTTATGCCAGTGGTTTTTGGCTTGGTATGGGCAGCATCCACTGGGATGGTGGGAGTCTCTCATTCTGTTCTGAAAGAAAAAGAACCTTGGTGGCTGTGATGCCACCACCAATAACACCACCACCTATTCCTTGTTGAGTCCCTATTAATGTGCTAGATTCCTACCTTGGAGTGTTTGCTATACCTTGTATCCAGAATATTGATTCTCTGAAAATCTACTTAATCACTCACTCAGCTTATCAGAGAGATCACCCCCATTACTCTTTCTCTCCCCCTTTACCCTGTTTTATCTTTCTAGGTATGTCTCACCACTTGGAATATTGTATACTTATATACGTTGTCATTGTTGGTCTCTTTCCAATAGAATATCTATAGAATATGAGCTTGGAGTATGTGTGGAGACACAGGATCTTTGTTTATGGCTGTATTTGTGGGGCCTGGGGCATAGTAGGCTCTCAATAAATATTTCTTGATAGATGAAGGTCTGAAGGCAGGCAGGAGAGTTAAACCTTATTCGTTTCTTCCTGCCCTAGGAAGTAGTTGCTGGTTTGACTCCCATTTTGTAGGAGAAACAGGCACAAAATGACACCAGGCCAAGACAGTGGCAAGAGCAGGATTTATTTCCAGGTCTCTGTGATAACCTAAGAGAGAAAATTTGTTCTTTTTGTCACCTCAGGAGCTTTCAGATTTCCCTAATAGACAATACATGGAAAGCAGACCTCTGCACACCTCCCCTTACCTATTGCTAGAGGAAAGGTGTTGGCCCACAGAGGAGAGAATGGGGAGGGTACCCACCAAAAGGGAGCAGAGGACTTGGAGTCTCCACCCTCTCGGCCTAGTCCTCTGGTTTATTGTCAGGGTGGAGGGCCCCCAGGTGGACCAGAGGCTGACACCAACATTAATGTGCCCCACAGTGGACCGCATCGTGGGCCTGGACCAGATGGCCAAGATGACGGAGAGCTCTCTGCCCAGTGCCTCCAAGACCAAGAAGGGCATGTTCCGCACGGTGGGACAGCTGTACAAAGAGCAGCTGGGGAAGCTAATGACCACCCTACGTAACACCACACCCAACTTTGTGCGCTGTATCATCCCCAACCATGAGAAGAGGGTGAGGCCACCTTCCTGGCTCCTGGGGGTGGGGGCCAGAATGTACGCGCTGTGGATATCATCAGGAAGCTTTGGGAAAGCAGACCAGGGTAGAGAGGAAGGAGGAAAACCTCTGTACCCCATGGGATCCATCTGATGCAGGTAGAAGGTTGTCTGAATTGGGTACCCACTCCCCATCCTGGAGGCAAAGGAAGACAAGGAGACAGAAGGGACTTTGAGCCTTGGACTTTTGGTTCAGGGCATCGAATCACTCATGCATTCATTATTCTAGTCAATATTTACTGAGCTGCACCTGTGCCAGGGACTGAGGATAGAGTGCTGGATAAATTGGGATCCTTGCCTGCAGGTTTCTTCTGGTAATCTAGTGCAGGGATGCTCAGCTGGGGCAGTGTCCCCCAGGGACATCTGGCCATGTCTGCAGACTTTGTTGGCTGTCATAACAGGGAGGGAGCTGCTGTGCACATCCAGTGTAGAGAAGCTAGCAATGCTGCTAAATGCCTTATGGCACACAGGGCAGCACTCACAGAGAGAAAGCAGAGACTAAGCCCAAGATATCAATGGGCCGATGTTGTGGGAGACCTGCTGGGAGAGAGAGATGCACAAGCCGATACGCACAATGCAATGTGGTAAATTATGAGAACACCATGCAGCTGGGGCTCCCACTCCAGCCTCGGGGCTCAGAGAACGCTGCCTTGCGAGTGAGTAGGCATCAACTTGGTGAAGTGAAGGGCAGGGTGGGGAAGGCATCCTAGGCAGTGGGACCAGTAGAAGCAAAGATGTGAGCTGGGAAGCGAAAGGTCTAGGCAGCGACTGGGTCATTTCATGCTGACCTGTGATGGTGTGAGGCAGGGATCCCTTGGCAGGAGCTGGGTCGTGGCACTCCTTGTGGGTTGACCAGAGGAGGCTGTGGTGGGGTTTTAAAAGCAGGGGTATGTCACGATCAGACTGATGTTATGGAAACAGAATGAGAGGTTGCAGAGGGAGGCAAGACAGGGGCAGGAAGCAGGGAGGGGGCGGTGATGGTGAGTGGATGTCCATTGGGAGCCATCTGGGAGGAAGCTGCTGTGGTAGCACCAGTGATGGAGAGGAAGTGAGAAAAGGAGAGGTGATGGGGAGGAAGCCCCCAGCTTCTAGCTAGGTGATGCTGGTGCCACCAAGTCCAGGAGAGGTGGCACCTGTACCTCAGCTGGTGCCTCTGTCAGCCGCAGTGGCCTGATGCTGGGTCACCCAGGCCTGAGATTCGGGGCTTGCTGCTCCCTGAGTCCCAGCCCCCTTGGTCCACCGCTCTGCCTCTCTGCCCTTGCAGTCTGGCAAGTTGGACGCCTTTCTGGTGCTGGAGCAGCTGCGCTGCAATGGGGTGCTGGAAGGCATTCGCATCTGCCGTCAGGGCTTCCCCAACAGGATCGTCTTCCAGGAGTTCCGCCAACGGTGAACCTGCTGGGGCCAGGAAAGGGGGCTTGGGTGCAGGGAGGGTGAGGGGGTGAGAGGGTGAGCCAGGCCAGGTGGAGGGCCGGAAGGATGCCGAGAGGTGTTTCATCAGTAGCTTCTGCCCTGTGTCTCCAGCTACGAGATCCTGGCTGCCAATGCCATTCCCAAAGGCTTCATGGACGGGAAGCAGGCCTGCATTCTCATGGTGAGTCCCGGCCCCAGCCCCTCCCCAGGGATCCGACTGCAAACACAGTTGGCACTGTCCCTGGGGACAGTGCCAGGAGCTCCTTGGGGTGGGACCTTCCTTAAACACGCCTCACGGACACATGTCACGGCTGAGAACAAGAGCACTTGTCCCTTTCTTCTGCAGATCAAAGCCCTGGAACTCGACCCCAACTTGTACAGAATCGGGCAGAGCAAAATCTTCTTCCGGACGGGGGTCCTGGCACACCTGGAGGAGGAACGGGACTTGAAGATCACTGATGTCATCATGGCTTTCCAGGCCATGTGTCGCGGCTACCTGGCCAGGAAGTAAGGACCTGAGCACTGTCACCTTCCTGTGAAGGGCCCAGAAACACGCCTTCCTCTGGGGCCTCTGCGGCCTCATACTCTGGTTCCCTGCTTTTCTAAAAGGCCACCTGAGTTAGGAAGCATCCTGATGGCCTGGGGCTGCTTCTGGTGGAGGCAGAAATGCTACCACTGTAGGGATGCGCCCTCGTTCTAAGGGCTCTCGTCCTGCCTCCCCTGCTTACTTGCTGGTGAACTTGGGCGAGTTATCCTCTCTTTCTCTACGAGGCTCAGATCTCTCCACTGGAGAAAGATTCTTATTCCTACCCCATGGGGTTGTGAGGAGTCAGTGGACAGGGCTAAGTTGTCATTTCAGGAGTGTGAGAAGATGGTAAGGACGGTAGGGAAAGGGATTTGGCTGTACCCATAACCCCCTGTTCAAAAGGGATTCAGAAGGCAGGATCTTGGGAGGAGATCGGATGCTCCTTCTGTTTTGCGAGGCTTAGGGTCTACATGAGGGATGGGGCTCCTCGAGGGAAGTCACACCCCACAGAGGACTGCAGGGGCTGGCGGAGTGGCTCTCTGCCCAGGGCAGAGTAAGCCCATTCATTACTAAGTGGACCCAAGAGGGTGAAGGCCAGACCTAAGTGGTTATATTTCATAACTAAATCCTCCAATGCGCCCTCCCACCTCCACTAACCCGAGCAGCGTCATTCTTCAAGTTGACCAGTGGGCAACCCCACTGGTCTTGACTCTTGACCAAGATGGCAGCCCAGCAGAGAAAGAGGAGCCATTGAGCTCCCCCTGGCGGTGGTTTTGCAAAACCACCAGCCCTGAAACCCAAAGAGCCACGATTCCGAGTCAGACTTGAGATTTCTAAGACACAAAGACACACCGTAGGAAAGAGTGGGTCTGCCTGTCACTCACTCTGGGGAAGACACGGCACGGCTGGAGATGCGTAGGACCGCCTTTAGGAATGGTGGAGTGTAGATGACCACCTAGACATTGTTTGGACCATGGATCTGAATCCAGGGCTTTTGGTGAGCTGGGGGTTTTCCTTGCCCACCGAGAAGGGCTTTGGCCTCCAGATCATTGAATTGGTCTGCACCCAGACGACATGCATGTTCTGATGCTTGAGCTTCCTGAAGAATCCGAGCTGGAGAGCAGGGGGGAAGGGTGATGGCCCCGCGGAAGTCACGGAAACACACGCCTGAAGGCGCGTTTTGCTTTTGGGATGTGTGCACGACCTGGGGAGACAAGGCTTGGGCGCCCCCGCCCTCCGCCTTCTGGGGGGGGGGGAGGCGGGGGGTGTCTTACAGACATCACTTCCCCCGCCCCAGGGCCTTTGCCAAGCGGCAGCAGCAGCTGACGGCCATGAAGGTGATTCAGAGGAACTGCGCCGCCTACCTCAAGCTGCGGAACTGGCAGTGGTGGAGGCTGTTCACCAAAGTGAGTGCCGCGGAACCCGCCCCTGTAGGAACCCTCCTCTGTCGGAACCCTCCGCCCCCCTCTGCGCCGCAGATGGTGTAGTTCCCTGGTCCGAGAAGGCTTCCTCACTTCTTCGGTCGGCTCATGGGTTATCAATGACCCTGACTGGGATCCCGAGCGTTTGCACAGGGATCCCGAGCGTTGCTCATTTCTGGCTGCACCCGCTTCCCCACCATAGCCCCGCTCCTCTGTCCTCCCTTCCTGTGATGTTGCCATTTCGAGAATGTTCTACAAGTGGAGTCCTACACTGTCATCAGGGCAACTGGCTTTGTCACAAGGCACCGTTCTCTGAAGATCAGGACTTGGGGGCATTCGTGGTGGATCTTAGAGTAGCACAATGTCAGTGTCCAGCCCCCAACAGACTCCTCCCTCCATAGGATACTTTGCAACTCTGAAAAATGATGGCTACCTAAAAACGCTAACCAAAGCCGTGTGGAGGGTCCCTCCCTCTGCACCGTAAAGGCCTGCTGTGAAAAACCCACAGCTGACGTCATCCTTAACAGGGACAGAACTGAGAACTTTCCCCCTAAAGCCAGGAGAAAGACAGGGATGTCCCCTGTCACCGCTTCTATAGCACAAAAATGGCAGCTAGCAAAAAACCAAGGCGTAAAGCTGACAGGGGCATGGGGCCATGATTATCTTTTAGTTTTAAGTAACGGACACGGACACGGCGTAGAAAATCGGACAGCGTGGTCTCGGGTGTATTTTTTAAACATGTAGGAGAAGGACTGGCAGGAAATGTCAACGGTGCGCACGGTCACCTTGACGGGGAGGTAGAACGTGGGAGATGCCTTCCCTCTTTCCTCCTTGGGATGAAATAAGCCGGTTGGTCAGCAGTAATTCTCTCTCTGGGAACGGACGAAGTGGGAGAAGGAGAGACTTTTTCCTTTACACCGTGCATGTTTTCTTTGGTGGCTTTCGTTGATGATTTCTGAACTTCAGCGCTATTGGTGTGTTGGATGGAAAGCCTGCGTTGCGGGGGGGCTGTCCCGTGCTTTCTAGAATCTGCAGCGGCACCCCCAGCCCGTACCCACTAGGTGTTGGTAGCATCCCCCGCCCGGACTGGAACAGCCCAAACTGTCCCCTGCAATTCCCAGGCATCCCTCCGGGGGTGCGGGACGGCATAAACCGGTCCTTGGTTGAGAGCCGCTGATCAGAGGTATCAGGCGAGCTTTTAGCTTCCTTGGGCCATGGACGCCCATGACGGCTGGCGGTGTGCGCGCAGGTGAAGCCGCTGCTCCAGGTGACTCGGCAGGAGGAGGAGATGCAGGCCAAGGAGGACGAGCTGCAGAAGACCAAGGAGAGGCAGCAGAAGGCCGAGAGCGAGCTCAAAGAGCTGGAGCAGAAGCACTCCCAGGTAGCGGCCCAGAGCCCGGCGGGGGCTGCGGAGGGAGGGCAGCCGTGCCCCCGCGGGGCTCACCGGCCACCCCCCTGCTCCCCACGTGCAGCTGGCCGAGGAGAAGAACCTGCTCCAGGAGCAGCTGCAGGCGGAGACCGAGCTGTACGCTGAGGCCGAGGAGATGCGGGTCCGGCTAGCAGCGAAGAAGCAGGAGCTGGAGGAGATCCTGCATGAGATGGAGGCCCGCCTGGAGGAGGAGGAAGACCGGGGCCAGCAGCTGCAGGCCGAGAAGAAGAAGATGGCTCAGCAGATGCTGGTAAGGCCCTGCAGGGGCTGCTTGACTTATCATTTGACCCTCCCTGCAGGCCTGCGAGGGGCATGTGGTCATGTATGTCCCCGCTGGGGACTAAGGCTTGGAGGGGATCTGCCGTCTGCCCGGGGAGGGGGCGTGTGGCCAGACGGGTCTCCCGTAGAGCCAGCCCCGTTCTCCAGCTCTGCCCTCCGTGTGCAAACACCTATTCTCCTCACAGCCCCATGTGAGGGACATTTGCATTAGTTAGCTGTTGTTGTAGGACAAAAGACCCCAGGACTTAGCAGCTTGGAAGGACAAGCTGTCGGGTCACAGGGTCGGGAATCTGCGAGTGGCTTGGCGGGGAGGTTCTGGGTGAGATTCTCTCCTGAGGTTGCAGTCGGGATGGGAGCCCAGGGTTGGAGGACCCACGTCCACGTGGCTAGCTCCCATGGTCGGAGTCTGGAGGCCTCATCTCCTCACTGGGAGGGCGGAGAGCTTCTCCTTAGGGCTACGTGGCCTCTGGCTTCCCCCAGGAAGGGCGAATCAAGAGAAGGAATGGGGAGGAGGCCACAGTGCCTCTTAATAGCCTGACCTTGGGTATTATACCTAATCACCTCCTCCTAAATCCAGCCCACACTGATGGGGAGAGGAATTAGCCTACACCTCTTGAAGGGAAGAGTATGAGGGTTTGCGGACACATTTTGAAACTACACAGTATCTACTATCCCCATTTGACAGATGGGAAGACTGAGGCTCCATGAAGCCAGTGGTTTCCTAAACCTTTTATTTCCAGTAAAAGGAGACCACAGAGCTGGGGCTGGGGGGCATGAGACCCAGGCTCTGTGTGGCTCAACCCCCAAGCTGCAAGAGAGGGACCCCATTGGGAGCGAGGTTTGTGATTCCTTTCCCTGTCATGCAAAGGACTTGGAGGAACAGCTGGAGGAAGAGGAAGCTGCAAGGCAGAAGCTACAGCTGGAGAAGGTCACAGCCGAGGCCAAGATCAAGAAACTGGAGGACGATATTCTGGTCATGGATGATCAAAACAATAAGTTGTCAAAAGTGAGTGAGTGGGACCAACATCTGCATTAACCCAGCAGACTCCCCCGGGCTAAGCACTCCAGATGCTTCCCCTTTCTGGCCAAATGCACAGTGCGGGAGGCGGCCTCCTGACTGCCATCCAGAGGCAGGTAGACCCCATGGATGGGGTCCCTGGCAGTCCCTCCAAGACCAGGGCTTGCCATGGAGCAGGTCTCAGAAAATCCATGCCAGTGGGTGCCCTGAGTTGTGCAAAGGCAGCCGCATGTGCCTGAGGTTCGGGGGCCTTTCCTGCATTCTTGCGGGCCGCTTCTGGTCAGTGATAGGGTGACCCGCGGGCGTGGTTTGCCTGGGACTGAGGGCTTTCTGGGATGTGAGACTTTCAGTGCCCAAACTGGAAAAGTCCCCATGTCACCTGGAATGAGTAGGTCACCCAGATCGGGAACCACTAAGCAGCTCCACTGAGTTCAGACTCCCTTGAGTTCTTTGAGCTAGATGTCAACTGGGCCCCTGTGATGAGCCAGGCCCTGTTTGGGGTGCAAGGCATGCATGATGACGGGGGACCCTGGCCTGGTGGGGCTCATACCTGACGATTAGTGACCCTCACAGTCAGACTTCCGAAGACGGTGTTCACTATATTATAAAAATAGAACATCAGGGGATAGAAGTAAGGTATTCAGGGAAGGCTTCCTGGAGGAAGTGACATTTAAGAGAAAACCTGAAGAATGAAGAGCAGTTGGAAGGGGAGTGGAGAAGCTGCTCAGGAGATGGTCCTATTTGTGCAAAGGCCCTGTGGCAAGGGAAGAGCTGGCATGTGGGAGGAAGGGATAAGGGTGCCATTGCCTGGACCATGAAGTGTGGGGGTCAGAGGTCGCATGAGATGTGAAGCACCTGGGCTTTAGAGAATGACTGTTAAGGAACTTTGTTTTATTATTTTTAAAACTAGAGGTTGTATTGTGTGTTCATGCGGGTTTTCTTTCCACCTGTTTTTCTGGAAGTGACTAAAAATGAAATGTAGATCCTGGAAAAGGGAAGAGAAAGCAATTGATATTTCTTTTCCTCCCCCCTCCCCCTCAAGGAAAGAAAACTCCTTGAAGAGAGGATTAGTGACTTAACAACAAATCTTGCAGAAGAGGAAGAAAAGGCCAAGAATCTTACCAAGCTAAAAAACAAGCATGAATCTATGATTTCAGAACTGGAAGGTAAACCTCGTACCTCAAAGGGGGTTTCAAATGGATGTTTTTAAATCAGAGAGCTGGGGCGCCTGGGTGGCTCAGTGGGTTAAGCGTCTGCCTTCAGCTCAGGTCATGATCCCAGGGTCCTGGGATCGACCCCCACATCGGGCTCCCTGCTCAGCGGGGAGTCTGCTTCTCCTTCCTCTGCTTCTCCTCCCACTTGTGCGTGCGCTCTCTCTCTCTCTCTCAAATGAACAAATTAATTAAATTAAAAAATACAATCAGAGAGTAAATCTGAGTGAGGCCAGTGATTTCAGGGGAGGTACAACCCTCTCGAGGTTCCTGCAGCGGACACACTAGTAACAATAAAGGAGCAGCATTGACTTTTCTCCTGGAAGATCGTGGTCTGGGCCAGGCCAGGCCAGTTACCTGTGGGGCCGTATGTGTGTGTGTGTGTGTGTGTGTGTGTGTGCGCGCGCATGTTCATGTGTGTGTTCGTGAGGTGCCAGAACAGAAAGGCGCCTTTCTGGTAGCTGGCACCTGCTGAAGGGCCCCTGGCTTTGTCGTAGTGCGGCTGAAGAAGGAGGAGAAGAGCCGGCAGGAGCTGGAGAAGCTGAAGCGGAAGCTGGAGGGGGAGGCCAGTGACTTCCACGAGCAGATCGCAGACCTCCAGGCGCAGATCGCGGAGCTCAAGATGCAGCTGGCCAAGAAGGAGGAGGAGCTGCAGGCCGCCCTGAGCAGGTAGCGAGGCTGGTGGCGTGTGTCTTGTGGTCCCATGGGTTCATGTGCTCACGGGCTCCCACCACGCCACAGTGGGCCCCGTGTTCCTCCTCCTCCCGGCAGGCCTCCATGCTACTGGGGGCCTCCCCTGTCCTGCCTGCACCTCCAGAACCATGCCACTGATTTTCTTCTCTTCCCTCCAAACTCATCCTCTCCCTGCTTCTCCCCTCCTCCCGCCACGTCTGCCTCCCGGATGTCCCGGCCATTCTCCTCTCCAGTTGCCTATGGAGCCCGTTCCACTGGAGTCTCAGGCACCACATGCCTGAGGCTGGGACGACCCTCCTGCCCCTCCTTCTGAGGGTCGTTTTGCACCCCCCTTTCTCCTCCCACCCCAGACTGCAGCAGCCCTCAGATTCTGCCGGTCCTTAGAAACGTGTCCCTGGCCCATTCCTTGTCTGCCCGGCTGGGTTCCAGCTGACAGCCTCACACTGGGAATCCTGCAGTGACAACTAACAGGGATTTTCCTGCTCACTGTGTGCCAAGCTCTTTCCAGGCAGTATCTCCACGCACACACCAGGCTAGGGACGCTGCTGCGATTTCCATGTCACTGAGCAGGAAGTCGGGCATGGGATCTGAGCCCCAGCACTTTCTGACTGGTCCCGTGGCCAGCTCTTTTGCTCCCAGTGTGTGCTGCCGGACAGCGCTAGGGTGATGGACCAGAAGCATCCTCTGGGTTGTGAATCTGACCCTTACCCGACCACTTAGCCTTCTTTCTTACTGCTTCCTGTTCCCAAGCTCAGTACAATCAAGGTGTTCACCTCCCCTTGCCCGAAGAGTCTTGCCTCTGGGCCTTCTTTCATGCTGTTCCCTTTCCTTCCATCGCAGCAAGAGGCCAGCCCCACCATGCATCAGGAGGGAGCTGCCTTCCCCGCAGGTCCTAATGGTCTCCAGGCCATTCAGACCATGCTTCTCACATCCCAACTTGACCCATGGTTGCTGCAACCCCCACACTGGGGGCCCTGGCTTTTAACATCTCACCAAGCGCTTTGCATGGTGAAGACACTTAGTCACCGTTTGAACCAAAAGAAGAAAGAAAAACAAGTAGTTGCTAAGGAGAAATGATTGTCCAATGTTCACAAGCATCTATCAAGCTCCTCATGTGAACGAGGCTCCTGGCTAGTCTGGGAGCAGGCTCTGCTTTCCCTCTTTCTCTCTCACTCTCTCATATGCACACACACACGTGCATACACACACACTCTAACCAAAAATTTTTTTTTAAGATTTTATTTATTTATTTGACAGACAGAGATCACAAGTAGGCAGAGAGGCAGGCAGAGAGAGAGGAGGAAGCAGGCTCCCTGCTGAGCAGAGAGCCCGATGCGGGGCTCGATTCCAGGACCCTGGGATCATGACCCGAGCCAAAGGCAGAGGTTTTAACCCACTGAGCCACCCAGGCGCCCCCCCAAAATCTGTTTTTTGATATCAGATCAGTCCTAACCCGCAAGCAGTCCCACCTAGAAAGAAGGGGTCCACCGTGTCCCCGGGACGTGGCCGGAACCTGGTTTAATATCCATGGAACATGAGTATCTCATTCCAGGAAATAATTTTTGGTGACGTCAGGAGATCGCAGGGTCCAGAGAGCCCTGGGTCTTCATTCTGGTGATCTGTCCCCGGCAGGCTCGACGATGAACTCGCTCAGAAGAACAATGCTCTGAAGAAGATCCGGGAGCTGGAGGGTCACATCTCAGACCTCCAGGAGGACCTGGACTCGGAACGGGCCGCGAGGAACAAGGCCGAGAAGCAGAAGCGGGACCTGGGGGAGGAGCTGGAAGCGCTGAAGACGGAGCTGGAGGACACCCTAGACAGCACGGCCGCCCAGCAGGAGCTCAGGTGGGTGGCCGGCCCGCCGGGCCCAGCGGCGCCCGCTCCTCCGCCGCACAGATGGGGCGGCCAGGGTCGGGGTGGGGGGCAATGGGCAGCCGCCAGGCACATCCTGGACCCCAGGGTCCTCGGGCCCCACCGTTGCCGTCTGTAATAGAGGTGCGATCCTTTCCCGTCTTATTTTGCATCATGGTACTCAGAGTTACTTGATTCAAAAACGATTTGAAAGCTCTAGGAACGTAGACACGAAAAACATCACTCTTAGTCCTAACACAGTCCATGTTTTTTGGGTATTCCTTCTTGCCCTTTTTTGTTTTAATTTATTTGACAGAGAGAGATCACAAGCAGGCAGAGAGGCAGGCAGAGAGAGAGAGAGGAAGGGAAGCAGGCTCCCTGCTGAGCAGAGAGCCTGATGCGGGGCTCGATCCCAGGACCCTGAGATCATGACCTGAGCCAAAGGCAGAGGCTTTAACCCACTGAGCCACCCAGGTGCCCCTTTCTTGTCTTTTCATGTGGGTGTCTACATGTGTCAGTAATTCTCCAGATTCCAGTCCCCAAGAGCATGTATCTAAGTTTTGTGATACATGTTTTAAAATAACATTTGTTGGTGGGGTCCTTAAGATGTGCTAGAGGATCATAGATACCAGCAACCAAAAAATCACCCCAAAACAAACACATACAGAACAACAACCCCCCCCCCCAAAAAACCAGTTTACTTGCTAGATAAGGAATGCTGACTTTAGAGAAAGTAGGTCATTTATTCATTCAACAAACATGCAAATGCATTTGAGTGTGTCCGTGTCAGGTGGTGCTATGCTAACACTGAGACTGATTTCCCACACTTGGGGTTTTGTGCCACACCCCTTACCTGTGTAGAGAAGCCAGCCTAGGGTTCCCCTCCCCACAAGGCTCATGATCCAGAAAAGCCTGGTGTGGTATTTTAAACGCATGGGCTCAGAGCCAGACCAGATTCTGGCTCTGTCAACAGGAGCCCACTGCTTACCCTCTCTCAGCATTAGCTTTCTCATCTATAGGTTGGAAGAATATACCTGCTTCTGAGGGTCACTCTGAAGGTTATATGAGGTCACGTATGGAAATAGGTCAGGGCCTGGCACATAGTAAGTGCTCAAGAAATAAGAGCTAATATTAATATTTGAGGAACATTTTGCAATTCACAGATGTTCTTTCAACACATTCCTGAGTATTTTTGTGTATTTATTTGCTGGCCTTGAGAGTTTCTGGGCGGTCACCACGCTCCCCCTTTTGCAGCTGAGGAAATGCTCGGTCCAGAGAGGTTGGATGACTCCCCCGAGGTCACACAGCCGGGGACGGGCCGGAGATGGAGACCTCAGCTCTGGGTCCCAGGAGAGCGCTCTGTCCCTTTGCACGGTGCTGTCTGAGGCGGAGCCCTGTCTCCACCCAACAGCCAGCCTCTGTGTTCTTCCTGCCCAGGGCCAAGAGGGAGCAGGAGGTGACGGTGCTAAAGAAGGCCCTAGACGAGGAGACGCGGTCCCACGAGGCCCAGGTCCAGGAGATGAGGCAGAAGCACACACAGGCCGTAGAGGAGCTCACGGAGCAGCTGGAGCAGTTCAAGAGGGTATGTCACGGTCGTTTCCGGAGCGCGGTGCACGGACAGCTCCCCATAACCATGGATCGGGGTCGGGGCCGAGATGGAGCCAGCCCTACGAGACTGTAATGACGGGGGTCGCGAGAGCATTTATTGAGCACCCACTGTATACGTGCCAGTTAATCTTCCCAACCAGCTATGATGTAGCTACTGCTGAGCTTGACACGTGAAGGAACGGAGTGCCTGGAGGGGAAGAGACTTACCCAAGGTCACACAGCCATTGATCGAGCTGTGATCTGAACCCGGGTGGGTGGTCTGGTCTGCAGACCTGCCTCACATCTTCCCCAGGGCAGGGTCTAAAATCCACAGCACGCCCCCACCCCCTCCCCAGATAAGCAACTATTTAGCAAAGCTTCTGGGAGGGGAACTTAAGATGGAGGAGACCATCCTGTAATTTCTCTGCAGATTGGCAGAGTTTGAGAATGACTAGATCTAATCGTTCTACCGCCCCCCCCCCGGGGGGTTGGCTATTTGGGGTGTACGGCACACAGGACAGCGAAATAGCACTCCTTGGAATGCGGTGTACTGGGAACTTCCTCTCCCTTGGGAGAATTTCCCTGTTTCATTCCCAGGGGTGAGCTTTCTCGCTTGTGACGTCCGGATCGTTTCCATCCAGATCGGATTTCTGTCTCTCACCTGCAGTGCTATGGCTGCCCCGCATCCCTGCACTGTCTAGGTATCCCCCCAACTCGACTAAGTGGGGGCACATTACCTAACACTTGCTGGAGTTGGCACCTGTTTCTGTCACCAGCCCAGGGGACTATTCTTCAGGGGGTGGTTTTCTGACACTTTCCTGGGATCTGGGTCACTGCTGCTTCTATCAGAATCTGCAGATGTTCTGCCCGTGAAAATAATGGCTCCAGGCCCTTAGGCAGCACAGGCTGTGAGCTAGATGGTTCCATGGTTTTACAAACACTAATTCATGTTCTCTGCGGCCTTGTTCACGAGCAGATCTCCTGGCCCCATCGTCCACCCGTACACAGGTGGCCTTAGGACACTCTGAGAAATGGGGTATGAGACCGAGCCCCCCCCAAAATGAATAAAAGGACCTTTGTTTGTGTCCTCTTGTCAAGTGGGATCTGAATACTAACCTTTGACCTTCTGTCAAGTCTTTATGCGTGTTGGACAAATAAGATTTTGCTAATCGTAACTACGATGTGCATTTCTCCTTCTGGTACTATGCTGAATGGAAGTGATGAGCGTGAACATCCTTACCTTGTTCGTGATCCTAGGGGAAAAGCTTTTTTACCTCACCGAGTATGATGTTTGTCTTGTTTATCAAAAGTCAGAATTCCTCAGGTATACACAGTAAAACCCACCAATTTTAACGGTATACATTCATATAACCAGCACCTGGCATGCTGGAGAACACTAGAATTTTTTGTAAAGAAGTTGGAATCCGATTTTAATTTTTTAAAAAATATTTTATTTGACAGAGAGAGAACACAAGCAGGGGGAGTGGGAGAGGGAGAAGCAGGCTTCCCGCTGAGCAGGGAGCCCGATGTGGGGCTCGATCCCAGGACCTGAGATCATGACCTGAGCTGAAGGCAGAGGCTTAAGGACTGAGTCACCCAGGCGCCTCTGGAATCCAGATGTTCACATGACATTGTGTTATTAAGGTATTGGCAGCTAAGAATAGGTCAACCAGGACAATGACAACAGGTTGGATGTAGCCCGGGAGATGCTCATCTGCAAACTTTGTGATTCAGAAAAAGAGAATACAGACAGTCTTACTGTGCCTGGTGTGTCCCCCCCACACCGCCCCTCACCCCCGTGTCGACAAGCACAGGTGCCTGGAACCTTACTGACTCACTGGATGGAAAGGGATGCCCCAAGGGATAGAGGTCCCCATCTTAAAGTGCATTCCTGGCCTGAGCTGTAATGCCTTCCCTCCCCTCTGTTGACTTGGCCAGGCCAAGGCCAATCTAGACAAGAACAAGCAGACGCTGGAGAAGGAGAACGCTGACCTGGCTGGGGAGCTGCGGGTCCTGAACCAGGCCAAGCAGGAGGTGGAGCACAAGAAGAAGAAGCTGGAGGTTCAGCTGCAGGAACTGCAGTCCAAGTTCAGTGATGGGGAGCGGGCCCGGGCCGAGCTCAACGACAAGGTCCACAAGCTGCAGGTAAGGCGGCAAGCATCCCTTGGTCCCAGCTCTGCGGCCATGAAGCTCCTCTCAGCTAACTGAAGTCTCACTTGCTGCAAAGCAATTTGGTTTACTCTTGTTGTGTTCCTCAAGGAGAGGAGATGGTCTCCCTCTTCCATTCCATCTTTAGAAACCTTCATCTCATTTGGCAAGTATTTGTGTATTTGCTGTAGGCTGGGCGCCATGTTTAAGGCTGAGGTACAGGGAGCAAGAGAGACATAGGGCCTGCCCCAATAGAACTCTGACCCAGTGGAGGGAAAGGCATCTCTAATCCCCTGAATGAAGGTCAAATGATGCAGTAAGTGTAAGTTAACAAAGGGCTTGGCCTGCAGGAGGAGGAGTCGGGAAAGGCTTCCATAAGACGGAAGTATAGTCTGAGATAAGAAGGCTGGGAGGCAGAAGGAGCAGCATGTGCAAAGGCCTAGTGGTAGGTGGGGGAAATTAGAAGAGATCAAAGAAATAGAGCTAGAATGCTGAGCTGGAAGGCGAAACATGCTGCATAGAGAGGTAGGTCGTGGCTGAATGGCACAGGGCCTTCAAGGCCCCATTCTATGTGCATGTCTTTACTCCGAGTGACAAGAAGCCATAGATAGACAGACTTCGTCTTTGCTCAGCTTGAAGCCTATCTTTGGTCTTACTTAGCTTTGACTAGACATTTGGCCCGATTTCCAGTTGTGGGCTACAGACAGACCTTTGATAGTTATTCAGTGTGCTTACAGCCTGGGACAAGAGGGCAGGGGAAGCATTAAATAGGACTTTTTCCTGCGTGCAGGGGAGAGCAAGGGTTCCGCTCTCCTAACAGAAGCAATGTGCTAGAGGAGCAAAGTCAAAATCACTTACATCCTCGTTGTAAGTGGGAAGAGGATGGACGGTGGACTGACACCTGCAAAAGGACCTGCTCCTGCAGCTCTGGTTTTAGCCCTAAGGGCCCATGAGAGGGCCAAGAGTAGGGGTGAGGAAGAGGGCGGTGGAAAAACGGCCCTTGGGAGTGGACATGCCATCTGTATCCTCTTCTCCAGCATTAGGGGCCAGGCGAGTCCAGAAGAGCTCTGTGTGGGGATTCTCAAACCTGTTTCATTTTTTGCCAACCTTGGCAAGGATCCGGGATCTATTTAGTGGGATTTGGGCCCAGTCAATACAGTTGGGCCTCTAAGAGGTTCTTAGAACCAGGCCTCCCAGCTTGGAGGTGATACACTTCCCTTGGGAGCCGCAGAGCTAGCATGATCAGGCCCCATAGCTCCTGGCTGTGTCTCAGTCGGCAGATCCCGCAGGACCTACCATGCGACTAGAGAGGGCTTCTCTTACTTAACAAGGACCCCGTTCTGGAGGTTCTAACCAAAGTGTCTTGGCGTCCTCAGAATGAAGTGGAGAGCGTCACAGGGATGCTCAACGAGGCTGAAGGGAAGGCCATAAAACTGGCCAAGGATGTGGCGTCCCTTGGGTCCCAGCTCCAGGACACCCAGGTGGGTATTCGGCCACATCATCCGGAGGGACCCGGGGCATGAACTTCTGGGTGTGGGCCCCTGGAACTTCCGTGTGATCTCCGGCAGGAGCTGCTTCAAGAAGAAACCCGGCAGAAGCTCAACGTGTCCACCAAGCTGCGCCAGCTGGAGGACGAGAGGAACAGCCTGCAGGACCAGCTGGACGAGGAGATGGAGGCCAAGCAGAACCTGGAGCGTCACATCTCCACTCTGAACATCCAGGTGCTGGCTGTGTGTGCGTCCTTGCTGTTCTAGGACCACCTTGCGGGGAGAGCAGGAGCTCCCATGGGCTGTGGTGGAGGAGCCTTGGAGGCATTTTGCTTGGCTCACTGGCTCCCCCTGGTGTTGAATTTCTGCAGTGCAGGGAAGGTCTCTTCCCAGGGTGGGGTCAGGGACGGGAATCACCCAAAGGCCCTCCCCTTATTGGACCCTGGACACTGCCACTTTAGCTCTCCGACTCGAAGAAGAAGCTGCAGGACTTTGCCAGCACCGTGGAAGCCTTGGAAGAGGGCAGGAAGAAGTTCCAGAAGGAAATCGAAGGCCTCACCCAGCAGTACGAAGAGAAGGCAGCTGCTTATGACAAACTGGAAAAGACCAAGAACAGGCTTCAGCAGGAGCTGGACGACCTGGTCGTCGATTTGGACAACCAACGGCAGCTGGTGTCCAACCTGGAAAAGAAGCAGAAGAAGTTTGATCAGGTAGGTGCTGGAGGGTGGTCCGCTGTGTGTGCGGACGCGGGCCGGGGCAGGTGGGCCTCGAAGCAGCTGGCGGGGTTGCTGTGTCTCTGCAACTCACCCCTGCTTGGCTGGCGGTGACGGAAAGTCACCTTGTCCTGGGGGACCATGAAACACGAGGGCTCCTAGGTCAGAGTGGGGAGGGCAGCAGCGCCTGGACATGACTGCCGGGTACCGCTACCATGAGGGCTCCCAGGGACCCCAGTGATGCCTTAGTTTCTAGCCCCAATAAGGAATGAGGTTCATTTTACTGACTTGAGCACTTGTGGATTACCTCCTAAACATTCCTAGTCATTTGATGTTCCTACCCTTTAGATAACCAATTTCCCTCCCATTTCATTAAGCAGAATTTCAAGCACCCAGACACGCTAAAATCACGAAACAGTGAACACCTGTGCGTCTGCCACCTGGATTCGATCACGAACGTTTTACGAGACTTGCTTTATTACATGTTTATTTACAAGCATGAACTGTACTTGTCAAGGGGGGGGTCTCACCTTTCGGATGCATTTCAAAGCAAATTACAGACCTCCCCCTCCATACCTCAGCACTCTGCGTATCAACTAGAGTTCTTGTTCAAGATAGACGTTTGCTTCCGGGGAGATAAAAATTTACCTACACGGAAATGCACAAATTTTAAGTGTACACGCTCTTGAGTTCTGATAGATGCCTGCAGCTCTGTAGCCTAGATCCCCAAATACCAACTTTTACTACATTACTCAGATTCAGCACTTGGTTTGCAAGTGACTGGGGGTTATCCTAAAAATCACTTTGGGGATGATACTGGGTCAGAGGCATGGGGGCGCTCAGAGCACCAGGCTTCTGGGCGACCGGCTGGCCCTTCCCTTTTCCGCCTCTGTGCGGTGGGCCTGTCTTCACTGTTGGCACTCTGCTGTTCCACTATCGGTTTGAAGGCCCGAGACCACATCTTTTATTTTCCTGTCACACTGGGTGTAGGGTTTTGCATTGACAGTGCTATTTGGGGGCCCTTGTTACTTACCTGTCCTTGCTGACTTCTAGAAGTCTGAGTTTTGGATGTTTCCATGTATGATATATGCTGCTCTCTCTGCAGATAAGATTACTGTCCCTAGTCTGGCTCCTAGGGCACTTCTGAGAGCCAGAGACGAGTGGCCATGAAAACAACAGAATGACTGGCCCCTGGCAGGATTAAATGTCACTTGGACCCCAGCACCCTTGTGTTCTAACCGACATGGGCGGCATGAGTGATTTCAAAGCACAGAGACTCAGCAGATGCTGGCTGTGCATAAGGTCGACCTCGAAGTCAGAAGCAGGCTTGTTATTAGCTCTTTCCATAGGTATCCGGTCGAGTTACCCCTGCCCCTGAGTAAATTTAGCAGGACACGAGGCTTCTCGCCCGTATTTGCAATGAGATGAAGCCTGGCTTCGGGTTGGCCTAGGGGTCACCGCCAGGGTTTCTGTTGTGTTGTAGCTGTTGGCCGAGGAGAAAAGCATCTCTTCCAAGTACGCGGATGAAAGGGACAGAGCCGAGGCCGAAGCCAGGGAAAAGGAAACCAAGGCCTTGTCCCTGGCGCGAGCCCTCGAGGAGGCTCTGGAGGCCAAAGAGGAACTGGAGAGGGCCAACAAAATGCTCAAGGCCGAGATGGAGGACCTGGTTAGCTCCAAGGATGACGTGGGCAAGAATGTAAGTCGCCCTCCCCGTGATTTATCAGTCCTTGGGGTGGGCAGGGGGCTGGGGCGATGGCTCCGTGCCTCCTTGATGTGAAACAATAATCCAGCCTAAAGGCAGTCCCTTGGATGGTCCCATACACGTGGGCTGGGAACAGCAGTGGGGTGGGGAGTCTGAGTCCACTGGTCCCAAAGGAAGGCTCTGGTCCTCGATGGATAAAAGCCACCTGTCTCTGACCTGAACGAGCTTCCTGGCACTGTGGGTCGCCTGCCCGTCTTCATGAGGTCCACTCTGATGTGAAAGGTCCACGAGCTGGAGAAGTCCAAGCGGGCCCTGGAAACCCAGATGGAGGAGATGAAGACGCAGCTGGAAGAACTAGAGGACGAGCTGCAGGCCACAGAGGACGCCAAGCTGCGGCTCGAGGTCAACATGCAAGCCCTCAAAGGCCAGTTTGAGCGGGACCTGCAGGCCCGCGATGAGCAGAACGAGGAGAAGAGGAGACAGCTCCAGAGGCAGGTAAATGGGGCAGGTCAGGGAAAAGGTGGGCTGGGGAGGGGTGGGGGGATAGCCAGCTTCCTTCCTCCCCTTACCACCTCCTGGCCCGATAGAGACTTGTTTTCGTCCCCTGTAACCTGGGGAGGAGCAGACCCACCTGGGAGGGGGCTGTGCCTGCCTGGGAACCGGCCGGCCAGTGGTGGGGCCGAGGGGACAGCGCAGCCCAGCAGCGCGCATCTCCCCTCCTCGCTCAGCTTCACGAATATGAGACAGAACTGGAAGACGAGAGGAAGCAGCGTGCCCTGGCAGCCGCGGCCAAGAAGAAGCTGGAAGGGGACCTCAAAGACCTGGAGCTGCAGGCCGACTCGGCCATCAAGGGCAGGGAAGAAGCCATCAAGCAGCTTCGGAAACTGCAGGTGGGTGACGCGTCAGGCACAGGGTGCGGGGTGGGGAGGTGATGGCGTCCCCAAGGTCGGGGAGTCAGCAGCAGCAGGACGCAGGCCTGGAACTGGTGCCCACTAGCTCGTGTTTTCCCACCACCGTTCGGCATTTGGGTGCTGTTTCCTGCCCTGGGTAAGGCAGTTACCAGGCATGTCGCCATGACCCTCCATCGCCATATTTTAGGTCTGCTGAACCCATCCAGAACGGGGCCCCCAAACAGCAACCTGGTCCTGTGGGATGACGAGCAGTGCTCATGGGGTGGGAACGTCTCTGTGGTTAATCGTGGCAAATCCTAGGGGTTGGCACGGGAAAGCTCATTTGGGCAGCGGAACTCGGGCGAGTAAGGACCTCTTCGCTTGTCCTTCCTGTTGACTCATGCAGGCTCAGATGAAGGACTTCCAGAGGGAGCTGCAGGATGCCCGAGCCTCTAGAGATGAGATCTTTGCCACCGCCAAAGAGAATGAGAAGAAAGCGAAGAGCTTAGAAGCAGAACTCATGCAGCTGCAGGAGGTAAAGCCGCCTCGCTGGGAGCCTCAGATGGGGGGGTGGGGTGTCGTGGTAGGAGCCCTTGGCACACCGGTGTGCGTCCCCACGGGTTTCTCCCATTCGTCCAGCATTCCCCGTAGCCAGACCCCTGAGTAAGGGCGGGGAAAGACAGGATGTGGAGACAGCACTTCCCCTGAGCTCAGAGAAGGGTGGCCGTGGAAACTGCTGGGGTCCACCCTTCCGTGGTGGATAACAGGTTTCCTTTCTCCCCACCCGCCACCATCCAGGATCTAGCTGCGGCCGAGAGGGCTCGCAAACAGGCCGACCTGGAGAAGGAGGAACTGGCAGAGGAGCTGGCCAGCAGTGTCTCAGGAAGGTATGGGGCCATGTACGGAGCAGGGGGTCCTAGACGCGGATGATGAGAGGCAGCTCATGGGAGCACCTCCCGGACACCCATTTTAATGCTGAAAATGACACTGTCCTGCTAAGCGTGTCACAGGGGTCTTCACCCCCCAGTTGGGCGTGGCCAGTTTTGTTCATTCCGAATGAGCAGCATGGTGGGGCTGGGGCGGCTGGGGCCAGCAGAGCGCGGAAACTCTGGGACAGGACTGGCTCTGCTGATACCGACTGGGTAGGAGTCCTGGCTTCCTCCTTGCCGGCTGTGTGACTTCGGACAAGTCTCGAAGCCTCTGAGCCTGTTTCCTATTGTAAAGGAGGGCAACCCTCAGGCAGCACTCCTCCAAGGACAGGGACTCTTACAAGCCAGAGGGAGGCTCCAGATGTGGCTGCATTCCCCATCTCCATAGGAACACACTTCAGGACGAGAAGCGCCGCCTGGAGGCCCGGATCACGCAGCTGGAGGAGGAGCTAGAGGAAGAGCAGGGCAACATGGAGGCCATGAGTGACCGCATGCGCAAGGCCACGCAGCAGGTGGGGGCCGGCGCGGGCAGGGCACTGAAGCAGTGCCAGAGCTGGGCTCCACCTGTAAGAAGCCCACACGGGTTCCGTGACGCGGCCCTGCGGGATCCCGTGTGCCAGGCCTGGGCTGGAGGGGAGCCCGGGGGTGCTGGGGGCTGGCCTGTCTGCTCCCCGCACCCACTCCCTCAGCTCATGGTCCCACAGCACGCTGCCAGCCTGCAGCGTCTCAGTGGTGGGCCAGTGTGTGTCTGGCTCCCGCCAGCAGATGCTGTGTACCTCGAGGAAGGGCTTTGGGGGTCTACTTCTTGTTCTGTCCCCAGCCTTATACTCGTGAGCACTCAGTGACATTACTGAGTACCGGGCTCCAGGACAGGTGGTGGGGACCCACCATGGGACCTAGAAACAGAGCCCCGTAGCACCGGGATGCTCCCTCTGTGCCCAGGGAGAAGCTGGTGGCTGGAGGACATGGTAGGGGAGGGCTCTTGGGGGTTCCAGCTCCTGGGACCCATACAGAAGCTGAAGAAGAGGGGTGGTTGGCGGGGAGGCAGCAGGAGACTGTTGTCATCTCTGTGGACCACCCCGGGCTTCTGTGCCCCTACCTCATGACCTTCCCCATCCTCCACAGGCTGAGCAGCTCAACAACGAGCTGGCCACGGAACGCAGCGCGGCCCAGAAGAACGAGAGCGCAAGGCAGCAGCTGGAGCGGCAGAACAAAGAGCTCCGGAGCAAGCTGCAGGAGATGGAGGGGGCAGTCAAGTCCAAGTTCAAGTCCACCATTGCGGCCCTGGAGGCCAAGATCGCACAGCTGGAGGAGCAGGTGGAGCAGGAGGCCAGGTATGTGGAGCCCGGGTTGCAAAGACAGCCTGCGTGCCAGCGCATTGGCAGGGGGGAATGGGGGGTGTAGGCTCTCGGGGCCTCAGCTGTGGCTGGGAAATAATCCCTGTGGTACCCGGACAGCAGCCGTGCCGGGAGAACGGTGTGTGCACGCCGGGGAGAGATGGGCCTGGCCCGGGGGAGGCCTCCTCGGTGAGGTCAGCCAGCCTCCCGGGAGCGCGGCAGCGTGCCCTGGCCTGCATTCTCACAACGTCACGTTAAGGGCTACACAGAAAGTCCCCATCAGCCAGCATGCAGCACGGGCAGCTGCAGGAACGCTTCCCACGACAAAGGAAGGTCACAGCACCGTGGTCCCCGTCAGCTGGCAAGGATTCCCACCGGTCTTTCCATTTTGGCAGTGGCTTCCCCGATAACCCCCCGTACCGTAGAATTCAGCCTTTAGTGTTCCTCTTAATGGCTTGGAGTCTCTTTGCAGAGAGGGGCCCCCTCTCCACAGTCAACCAGGGAACACTTCCGTCTCCCCCATAAGACACCCTGTACCACTTCACCACGCCCTGTGTCGCCCCGAGCCCTCAGCACCCACAGACGGACTTTCTGTGGTCTGTTCTGGGCCCCTCCCATGAATGCAATCACGTGCTGTGGGCCCTTTGGTGACCCTCCGCCTTCACGGAGCCTCTTCAGCGTTCCCCCGTGTTGGAGCCCCTCGAGTCCCGTCCAGTTCTTCAGATCTGGGGGAGGAGCCCCGGCGTGGAGCTCCGGACGGGCGCTCATGGTGCGCACTGGGCCGCTCGGGGCCGGCCCCACTCCCTCCGTGTCCGTCCGCAGGGAGAAGCAGGCGGCCGCCAAGTCGCTGAAGCAGAAGGATAAGAAGCTGAAGGAGGTCCTGCTGCAGGTGGAGGACGAGCGCAAGATGGCGGAGCAGTACAAGGAGCAGGTACCCCAGCCCCGCGCCCCGCCCTGCGCCGACCCCACGGGGTCCCCTGCCCCTGACCCTCCGGCCTCTCCCGGACAGGCGGAGAAAGGAAACGCCAAGGTGAAGCAACTGAAGCGGCAGTTGGAGGAGGCGGAGGAGGAGTCCCAGCGCATCAATGCCAACCGCAGGAAGCTGCAGCGGGAGCTGGACGAGGCCACGGAGAGCAACGAGGCCATGGGCCGCGAGGTGAACGCGCTCAAGACCAAGCTCAGGTGAGGCGGGCGGTGCCCCTGCCCCCCCGCCCCGCTCCTTGCCACGGGCTCCACCTGCTCCCGGTACTTCCACCGGCTCTGGCGTGCGCCAGGCCCGACCGGGGGAGGGGGGGGGGGGCGCGGATGCTCCCGCGGCCTCTGGGACGGCTGCTTCCCTTCCCGGCCTGCCGGCCCTCAGGGAGGCGGCGGCTAACCCCGTCTCCCGCATCAGCACCAGCTCTCCTCTCCTTAACCTCTGCTCCCTCCGTGGTCTACCCCAGGAGCTCTGGCACCACTGCTGTCGGGGCTGGATCGTTCTAGATCGCAGGAGCTGGCCTGTGTATAGGAGATGTGGGCAGCAGGCCCGCCCTCTCCCCACCGGAGGCAGCGGGGTGCCCCGGATCCTACCAACCCAAAATGTCTCCAGACCCTGCCCAGTTCCTTTGGGGGTGCAGTCACCCCTGGCCGAGAACCTCTGCCCTAACCGGAGCTGAGTTCTCTCCCACACCCCCGCACCTCTGGGCCGGAAGCCAGGTAGGCGACCCTCCTGCACCTCGGGGCTCCTCGACACCTGCCCTGGTTCCCTGAAGGCTGGGGCCCAGAGCTTCCTGCCTGTGCCCACAGCCCTTCAGGCGGATGATCCAGCCTCTCCCATCCTTGACCTTCTCTGCGATCCCTCCATGGGGTCAGCACTAGCTCTAACTTGCCCATCAAGCATCGAGCCTTCTGCCTGCTGCCTTCTTTATTTTGTTAAAACACAATGCACGTGAAACCACACTTTCTACCTTCTGCTCAGAGTGGTTTGAGAAAAGCCAACAAGCACACTGCCATTTCCTGCTGGGCATCCTCTAGGGCCAGGGGGAACGGACCCCACTCAGTGCTTCCTGGACCTCAGGCTCCCCTCATCTTCCCTCTCCCTTGGACATCTGCTTTCTCCCCAAACTTACTCTCCTGGCCCATCCTTACAAGTTCCCGTTTCCCCCATCGACCTACCTCCTGACAGACATGCCCATTTCTTCTCTGTCCCCGTTCTGGGCTGGACCATCTAGAACCAGCTCATGCCAATACCTCTGGTAGACGTACTCCTCGTGTTCACTCAAGGACGTTGCTCCAGAAATTCTTGCCCTTCTCTCCTTCACAACATTTTCCGTCAACAGAGCCATTCCGTGAGCTGAGCCCTACTCCCCTCCTACCTTTACCACACAACCCTACTGGTCAGTCCTCAGGCCCCACCGGATCCGGGTGCAGCTTGTCCTTCCTTAGCTGGGGCTTCCTGGACGCTCCCCGAAGCTGGTTTGCTTGCTGCTTTTCTCGCTATCTTTCCTCACCTCCTCTGCTGGTACATCTCCAAGCCGGCTTGCCCTTGGCGTGCCCCACCATCTTGGTCTCTCTTCATCTCCATCTCTGCTCATTCCCTGGCTGATCTCTACCAGCCTGGTGGCTTTTGAATTCTACCCACAGTGAGTGACCTCCTTGTTTCTATCTCTAGCCCAGGCTTCTTCCTGGAACCCCAGACCTGTGTGCCATTCCCACCCAATGCCTCATAGGGCAGCTCACACCTTGAGCCCTGACTGAACCCCTTCACCCCAAACTGCTTACCACATAGACTTCTCCAGCTCAGCAACTGGAATGATAAAGCCATCCTTAACCCAGGCCACGAACCTGGGGTCATACGTTATTTTTCCCTCTCCTTATACCTTATATCTGTCAGAGAATCTGGTCGACTTTCCCTTAAAAATATTGTATACCCAGAATGCAGCTGTCTCTTGCCATCCTGGTTCAAGCCACCCTCTCCTACTATCTAGATAATTCTCTCACTCTCCTCATGGGCCTGTGTTCATGCTGTGCCTTTATAGTCTGTTCTCAACACAGTAGCTGGAGGGATGCTGTTGAAACCCAGGTGAGTCACAACCCTCCTTTGCTTGGAACTATCCAACGGCTTCACCTAATGCAAACTGAAAGCAACATCTTTATGATGGTTGGTTCCCGGAGGCCCTCACCATCTCCATCCACTGCCTCCTAAATGAGACCTCTAACTCTATACAGGCTGCCTCAGGGCCTTTGCACTGGTGGTTCCCTCTGCCTGGAATGCTTTTCCCCCAGCTCTCCGTGTGGCGGGATCTTTCCTTCCCTTCCTTCAGGCACTGACTCATCCACGATACCTGGTCTACAACGTCCAGCTTCACTCCCTGCAGTTCTCCTCCTTGCCCACCTGTCCCCATGTAACCTATTTATTTTACTTAGGTCACTTTTAGCCTTCTCTCTGGCCCCATGGGCACAGAGGTTTTGTCTGTTTATTCATCCCCAGTGTCTGGGATAGTGTTGGGCACAAACCTTCAATCACTGAGTCACAGATGTTTCCCCAACCTCATTGTCCTATCACTTTGGCTCCTCTGCCATAACCTCTTACTACCTGTACCGTGGTTGACTTCCCATTGTTTTTAAAATTAACTGTTATGATCACACACATCCATTTGCAAATAAAATCTACCACCCTGTATTGTTCAACCAGCATCACCGGCATTAACAGGTCACAACAAGGGACGCCTGGGTGGCTCAGTTGGTTAAGCAGCTGCCTTCAGCTCAGGTCATGATCCCAGCGTCCTGGGATCAAGTCCCACATCGGGCTCCTTGCTCGGCAGGGAGCCTGCTTCTCCCTCTGCCTCCGTCTGCCAGTGCTCACTCTCTCTCTCTCTCTGAGAAATAAATAAAATCTTTTTAAAAAAAATAAAATACAGTGAAAACAAAACAATGAGTTCTAGCCCCTGTGGCTACAAGTTGATGACTATGACCAGAAGGCCTACTTTTCAGTGAACGAGAGAGTGACAGAGGATATTAGCACCAAAAAGGCTATCTCTGACATAATCAGATGTATTTAAAATGAGCTAGAAAGGGAATACCTTTGTTACTGTGCAACTGAGTCATCCAAGGTCATGGCCAGGCACCAACAAAAACCACCTGCCGTGTCAACTCCAGACCCTGAGAACCCCTGCATGGATGAAGGAAAGCCCAAACCCCTTTCAGAATGGGGAAAAGAAGTGCTGGCGAGGGAGGGTAGAGGGCTTCTGGAAGGAGACCTCGGATCCTGCCCCAGGTGAGGGCCTGCAGGTACCACTGCTGGGAGGGAGGCCATACATAAGCCCTCAGGTCCAATAGGGCCTTGCAAACAACCCCCAGGGTGATGGTCCGCAAGACAGCTGTTCTCACCACGTGGACCGCTGGAATTTGCTCTGCTGGTGACTGGACCCTGACCCTCCCCGGCGTCCCGCTGAGTGGTGGGGCAGCAGTCGGCCTCTCTGGCTGTCACCCTAAGCTGTCGCTGCTCCCTTTTCTCAGGACCAATGACCTTTTAGGCACATGCTGACCATCGCCTGTGGGTTCTGCCCCAGACAAACGACCCTTCTTAGGGCGCACAGCTCTCCGTTTCTTGCAGTCCTAGTATGAGCAAACGCTAAGGCAGGGTGAAGACAGGGCCTGCCTTTTCTGCCTCCTGAGTCTCGTCCTCGTGCAAAACCTGAAGGCAAGCACTAGAGCTCGGAATGAGGGGTACGCCCTGGCCAGCTCTCCGAGGACAAGTGCAAAACAAGTTTTATGGTTCTACCAACCAGATAAATCTTAGCTCCTGGTAGAACCTGCTCAACCGTACCCAGCCTTTGCCATGACGCCAGTCGTCCCGACACGAGCTTCTCAAACGCTACAAAGGCTTAGGTGCACCAGCCGCTCTAAGAGCTCTTGGTGGCACGGGCCTCACTGCCAGGTTGCCTTCTACGTGCCCAATTTAAGGGCTGAAGTGAACATCTTTAATGATTCAACCCGCACTCGCACAGCCTCCCTCTCGTTTGCAGATGGTAACCACCTGGGCCTCTCTCTCTGTTTCAGAGGCCCCCTCCCCCAGGAAACTCTGCAGTGACTCACCAGGTATCATGCCTTCCGCTTCGCAGCTCATGTGTGTGGCACTCGGGTTCCACTTTTCTCTTGCCACCCTGCCCGCCCTGTCCCCAGTAGCCCCCTTTTCCGGCCTCCGCCCCCAAATTTCCATGAGATTGTTGTAAAACCTGCAGGCATGGAGATCTTCATTCAAAACCCTTTTATCACAGCCGAGATCAAACAAAGAAGACTTCATCTCTTGACCTGTTTTCCTTCCCTGCCTCTGCTTTGGCATCTGCCATGGCTCCCAGCGTGTCCCTGTCACCGCGTGTTGACCGCTGTTCAGAGGCTGCGTGTGTGTGTCACCTGGATTGTTCTTACCTGCCTAAGAGGGCGTCCCTCACACCGCTAGGACACTTGGCTGCGCGGTCCTCCCTGGTCTGGTTACGACCCCACACCGAGCTGGTAGGACAGCTCCACAGTCCGGGTCCATTCCTGGAGCACAGATTCAGGTTGGCTTCTTTGGTTCGCCAACCCGGATTCACAGGGCACAGGGTCACGGTAACCCCAGCCCGACAACTGGATTCCCCCGCCACGCCCCGCAGCTGGGCTTTCACAAACACACCTGCAAAAGAGATGAGCTCACCGTGCCTCGTACAGTTGCTATGGCTGCGTGGGGCTGAAGCAAGGCCCGGCTGGTTGCTAGCGGCATTTCCAGCACCCAGGGCGCACGCTGGCTCCCTCAGAGCCCAGCGTGGTTCTGCCACAGCCTTTTCCATAGAGGTTGTGCGGGAACATACTCAGAGTGGGGAGTGGACACCCAAGAATTGAGGAAGAACACAGGGCCCTTCCCGAGACAGAGTTAAGAGGCCTCGAAATGCCTGGGCGTCTCACAGCTCTATCACATGTGAAGTTAGGGAACTGGGGCTGTGTTAACCTCCCAGTTTCCCTGAGAGGCCGAGCCAGCCCTGGCTGGTGTCCCCCTTCTGCTCTTTTGGAGAATCTCAGCTTTGCTGCCACTACCCAGGTACTTAAAGGCTGATGGAGGGATCGGCAGGACCTTTAGGAAGAGCTTTTGAGCAGTGCTCCTGCCAGCTCAGACTGGGACATCGCACCCACTAGTTGATGGGAACCCGCGTTCTTGCGGAACAAGTGCTCGGTCTTGGGTCGATTCCTGCCATGCCACTAGGGCCTCGCACAAGTTCTCTGAGGCCACGAACAGAAGCCGAATGCTCCAGGCTCAGACCCTTTAAGAAAATCTTTAGGGGGCAGGGGTCCCTTACTTCATGGGGGACAGATGCAGCCAGTGCCAGTCTTTGCCTTGGATTTGAAACCAGTTCCTTCAAGAAGGGCACACAGGATGGGCGACTAAGGGCAGGGGTGGGGGGGGTGGTTATGGGGACCCCGGGCATGATTTACCTTAGATCAAGGGAGCCCATTTCTCACTTCAGTTCATTGCACTTGCCAATACAGACTGTCCCAAGAGGTAAAGGGTGCTTGGAGCCTGGAATGGGAGGAGAGACAGAGTTTCCCAGCCCCAGGCTGTCTCCTCAAGTTTGAACCGGGAGGGGTGGTGCCGGAGGAGACCCGTGTGAGCCGTGGCTGCTACTTTTCCTGTCCCGTCCTCAGGGACCCTTCTCTGCGACCCAGGTTCTTGGAAAGCACAGTGATCAAGATTTTTTAAGGTCACTTCTAGAGAGTGTGATGGAAAGTTCTAAGGGCACTGGGCACCTCCAAGCTACCCTCTGATGTGAGGCTGGCCAGAGCCTTCAGCTGGGAGTGGCTACAACTTGAAGTATTCGTTCCTGATCACTGCACCCCCTAAAAAGTACCATTCTCTGAACTGGAGCGGGTTTTCCCAGCCCATGTCTCTCCCACCCTCAGGCCCTAAAAGGCTCTGGTTGGGACACCCCTTCTCAGCAATCAGAATATTCTGGGCTTTGCTTTGCCTCCAATCTTACCTCTCGGAGTGGCCCCTTTTGACTAAAGCAAGGATAACGGGAGGGGGCGCTTTCCCTCATGGCTTTTCTGCCCAGCCTTTGCGTGGTGAAGCGGGTTGTTTTCATTACAGAAAGTCTGCACTCCTCTTAGGCATCCTAAAATGAGTTAAGACAGGTCCTCCGATTCGGGTCAAGCAGGGCCGGCCGGCCAGCCAGCCAGAGCCCAACAAGATTATTCGCTGTGGTCGCAGGAGAGAGGACCAACAGGTCTTCCAAGAGGAGGAGGCTGCATGCGGGTGGCTCAGACTTCTCCTTCTGCCTGCCTGCCCTTCTAAGCGAAGACTTAGGTCAGGTGACCCGGGCAGGCCCTGGCAGTAATTCAGGGCATCTGGTACTCCAGAGATGGGAGCCATTCAGGACAGAGAGAAGGGGGGGTAGAGGGGGTGTGCTACCAGCTGGAGCTAAAATGCACCTCAGACTAATAGGTCTATCTTACTTTTCTAAAGAATATTCCGTGAGCACCTATCTATAGGCCAGGCCTGGTACCTGCATGGTGAGCGAAAATCAGATAAGACCCCTGCCCTGTGACAACTCACGCCAAGAATTCTGCTCCACACGCAAGCAGGGGGCCCTGCGCTGCCTGAACCGAGAGCACCCTTCGGGCGTCCACAGTGATCTGTCCCCCACAAGGGGAGGGATCCCACCTCCTGCCAACTGAAAACCTAAAACCCTCCCTGTTTTTACCTTCTGAAAAGGAGATACAGCAGGAGAACACACTCCCCTTTATACCGGCCCCGCAGGGTATGAAGAAGCCCATGGGAACGTGTCAGCCCCCACTTGGTGTTTCCTTCTTTTCTAAATTTAAAGACCCCAGCAGACCAGAATCCTTAGGGTCATCTGATGACCGAGCCAGATTTTTAAATTTTTTTATTTTTTTTAAAGCAGATCATCTTGCTTTGAAAAGTCTCCTTCCCCCCAGCCCCGCTGAGGAAATGCTAACTGGACCTCGAGGCTGGTCAGGGCTCGGCTTCAACCGGAGTCTCTGCCTCTCATTTGAGTTTGTCTGCGTCTGGTTTTGGCCCCTTGAAAAAGCTCTTCCCACCTCGAGGGAGATTTCCGTACTCAAGAAACACGTATTCTCTCGAACCCCACAGGCGAGGCAACGAGACCTCTTTCGTGCCCGCTAGAAGGTCTGGAGGCCGCCGGGTCATCGAAAACGCGGACGGCTCAGACGAGGAAGCAGACGGTCGCGACGCGGACTTCAACGGCACCAAAGCCAGCGAGTGAACGACGCGCTGCAGACGGGACACAACCCAACCCAGTGGACTCTGCTTAGCACCGTTAAAATCCATCCTCAGATTCCGAACACCACAGACACCCCTCACGATGACTATCAACACCGCCGTCCTGAGTCCGGGGCATCATGGAACGCTCGAGGGACGTACCAAGTGACAAAAACCCAACAGGCGACACAGACACCCCCCCGCCGCCCCCCCCCGCCGGTGAACTGTGCAGCGACTGTGAGTTTTTAGGAAAGATCCAACCGCAGTGCCTGGTCACTGGCAACTTAGCTTACGTGACATGGGGAGGGAGTCACCAGAGCGGGTGCCGTCGCCGCCTCCCGCTCCCCAGTCGCCCCCCCCCACCGCGTCCCTTGCCCGCGTGTCGCGTGGGCCCCTGTTTGAGTTCTTTCCCCTCCCGGTGACCACACCTCAGACGCACACAGTTCACGGAGACCAAGTGCCTTCGGCAGTCACAGGAATTAAAAAGGAGACACTGCTCCGGTGGGAACGAGCAGGAATGTTAAACACTGTTTTATACGCACCCCGATTGTACTTAAGGACACCCTCACGAATAAAAGGTTATAAATCACCGGAATGCAGTCAGCTCTTCTGTTGTTTTTGAGAGTGAAAGAAGGGGGGGGAGGGGCGTTCTTACGGAATCCTTACGGTGACCCCGTGAAGTCAGCTTACTCTTCATTCAGCAACGGGGAACCTGAGGCCTAGGGAGATGAAATAAATGAGATCCCAAAACTGCCCAAAAAAAAAAAAAAAAAAATCCACAAAAAACCCAGCTACCAGACATGTCCTGTCTGTGGGAGGAGGAGACTTCTCCAACCAGAGGGGGGCAGCTCCAGGCCCAGGAAGTATGAACGTCAGGAAGGTGGCCAGGAAGAACGTCCTGACCAGTCCAAACCCATACGTACACGCTGTGAAGAGTACAAGAGATCCTCGAATTTTTAGGTTAAAACTCAACACTCCATCCAGCAGGGGCCAACAAACTTCTTATGAAGGCCAGAGAGTCAATATTTCAGGCTACATATGGTCTGTCAAAGTGTATCTATCTTTTTTCAATTAAAAAACAAAAACCCAACCCTTTCAAAACATAAAAGCCATTCCTACTGCGGGGGCCATACACCACCAGGCTATGGGTCATTTCCTTCCTCAGCTCGAGTGTTCCAGATAGAGATCCCTTGCAAAAGTTCTATTTAATACAAAACAAGTCCACACACCGACTCCGTGGCGTCCAATAGATCTGAGAAGAAATAATGCAAACCGAGAAACTCAAGCCAGTGACCATATGCAAATATACCCCAAGCAATCCACGGACATATTCCCAAATACACTTCCTTCTACGGACCGGACTCGAAGCGAATTTTTACAAGTAGGGTTTCCTTGTTCTATTTAGTTACCTGGTTAAAAAACGGGTTTCTCACCACCGTGCAAGCCGTGCAGGCGAACAGGAAAACACAAGTGAAGCAGCATTTCCTGACCACCACCACAAACTAGGTGAAACTTAGTTTCTCTTGATTTTATTGTTCATTTAAAAAAATAGAAGTATGTCTTTCACCGATACAGGTTAGAATGTTCCTAGGGTAAGGAGCCGGCCAGCAGAGCCCAACTGTCTGTCGAATTTCAGTAGCACTTGCCAAGTTCTATCTTCAACTCAAGAATGTTTCTGCTATTCTTTTGGAAAAATAATTTAGTGACAAAAGGTCATTAAGCTGCAGGCCTGCTCCTGATTTCGTGTGTTCTCTTTACTTGCCTCCAAAGGCGTGAGACGGCAGCTCACATCGAGCAGGGTCGGTACACACGACGTCCACGTGGGAATCCCGCGTTTGTGTCTTCTCTGACAAGGAAGCTTGCGATCTCCTCAGAAACACAAGCACCTCTTCTCAGTGCCTCAGGGAGAGGCAGATTAAAAAGTCCCAGAGGTACTCGACAGCATATGGTTTCTTTTTACAAGGGCATGTGCCTATCGTACTCCTCTCTCCTAGACATGATTTCATGTCACAGACACTTCCTGTGCCACAGAGCACGGGGGGGGGACTCTGTCCCGAGGTGGGCTCACACGCCACGTTTAAGGCATCCCCAGACATTAAAAACTCATCTCGAAACCATTCGGGACTCGGGTCAGCTCACAGTGACGGGGTAGCCTCGGCTTCCACACCTCCGAGCCCTTACCAGACGGTCCCGTTGGTCCCTGTCCACACCAGCAAGGACGGGAATCGGGACACAACATCTCCCCGGGAGGCCCACGGGCGACGGCCTCGTCGGCTAATGTGACTGTTTGCTCCTGATTCTCAAACTAACTTAAACACACAAACACCTAGTTTAAAGGAGGGGAAGCGAGGCAGGACTCCCGCCGGGGCTTCAGCTTCCGTGGATGTCCTAAAGCAACATCTTGACTACACCCTGGGTTGACGGCAGCGACGGTGCGGAAATATTTGAAGGCGGCTTCCCAAACTCCAGGCGTTTTCCCAACCTTCAGACAGAGCAAACCAAATTAGGCGACATGACAGCTGTGACCCACAGGCTAGCATCGGGGCCCGCAAAGTTCTAACAGTGACAATCAGGAGTCAGGAACCGTGTCTCCCCGGGTGTCATTTTTTCTGTCCTGTGAAACAAAGGAAAGGACACTGGCCATCTGGCTCACACATTCCCAAGGCCACACGGGAAGCCCAATCACAGAAGACCTGCTCAAAACATCCTCCTCGACCGGGCTGGCATCTGCGTGTATGCCGTGGAGAATGAGTCTTCGGTCTCCCGCCATCTGTCTGCCGCGGGTCTCCCACGGTGACGTGGCTTGGGGCCCAGGAAGATGGCGGCATGGCTTAGAAAACGAATGCATCTAGAAGCTGCCCCCCAGTTTTCCTCAGGTAAGAAAACATGCAAAGTTGTCAGAGGTCAGATTTGCATTTTCCCCTCAGGTGACTGGCTTCAGGAATCGAGTCTGGGCTGGAACTTAGTGTCTGTTTCCTGAGTTTCTAAAGATTTGCTGTTGTTGTTGTTGTTGTTGTTGTTTAAGGAAAAAAAAAAAAAAATCCTCCTCTGGGGGAAACAGAGCCGTGTTTGGAGCCCAAGTCCCAAACCAGGGTTTCACACAGGACACGGTCCCAGCATGACCAGGAACTGGGGCTACCAGAATCAACTAATGAAAATTAGCCTCTTCCTGGGCATTTGCCCTTAACCAGAAGACACCACCTAACTCTCTCTCAGGCGGGTAGAGGGAAAGCTTCATGGACATAACTCTGCAACTTTTCCAGAATGGCTACGGGTCAGGGCTTGGAGGCTCCCTCCTAGAGGGGACAGCTAAGGGTACTGACCCTTTGTCACCCAGAGGCACACCGGTGCTGCTCGGCTGTCTCTCACCACCATCTCTGTGCCTGCTCCCCCGTCCCGAGGCTGGGCCACTCGTTCGGCTTGGGGACTGGTCATACACGAAGTTCCGGCAGGACGCAAGCTTCGACTCCAGTGCCTGGAGAGAGACATGCATTCATCTTCCAAGTTAGAGACAAGAACTCCCCTCTCACCCAGAGCCTGTACACAGACAATAACTGGAAAAAAGGGGTTCTCAATTCGTGTTGGACGGTGGAATTCCAGCGTGGGGCCCGGAAGGAATCCAATGTGCATCAACTTTTAGAGCCACTGGCCTAAGACATTTCAGAGCTTCCAGGGAAAGCTTCCTGCCTATTATCCAGTTCTGCCCATGGGAAATAGGAAATCCACTTTCGGAACGATTCGCTCTTCTGTTCACCTCCATAAACATGCACAGAGTGATTTGTGCAGAAGCCATGTGCCTTGCTGGAAAGGGACCCCATGAAAACCAAGAGGGCACGGAGGCCGCCCCACACTGCCTGTATGCTAACTACACAAAACATTACCAGAGAAATGTGTTGGGGTGCCTGGGTGGTGCAGTCGGTTAAGTGTCCGACTCTTGAGTTTCAGCTCAGGTCGTGATCTCAGGGTCGTGGGATTGAGTCCTACGTCAGGCTCCACACTCAGTGCAGAGTCTGATTCAGATTCTCTCCCTCTGCCCCTCCCACTTATGCTCTCTCTAAAATGAATAAATAAATCTTTAAAAAAAAGAGAGAAATTGTGCTTATGGAACAGAAAACCAGACAACCAAAAGGTAAAAGGAAAAACATGAGAAATCAGTTGCAAGCTTCTATAAGGTTGCAGTTCTTACTACATACATTCTGGCAGGATTTAAATTATGTGATCCTTCCAGGTCATCACTGTTAAAAATAAAAGAAACTACCACAAAGAATACCTATATTATTTCTTAAGCACAAAAGAATCTTCCCCTGTAATGAATATTAAACCTATGAAATTAAGGTTTTTTTGCTCTAGCCTTTTGAGATTTTGTCTCCCTAAGAAACTTAAAAAAAGGTAATTCTTAAATGTTTCTCGGGTTTTTTTCAAATTAGGAAAAAAGAAATCATAGGCACCAACCAAATTTCCCAAATCCCCAAGAAAAATGGCAGGGGAAGATATGCCCAGGCATCAAAGGGAAAAC
Organism: Mellivora capensis; assembly: GCA_004024625.1. Lineage (NCBI taxonomy): Eukaryota > Metazoa > Chordata > Mammalia > Carnivora > Mustelidae > Mellivora > Mellivora capensis. The sequence continues at coordinate 2,786 of PISX010015365.1, read as the reverse complement.
AGAGCTCTGGTGTTTGTCAGGAACTCGAACAGAAGCAGAGTTTTGCCTAAAACACAGGGAATCTCTGCTAAAGCGGAAAGGAACCGGAAAGGTCACCCATCTCTGATATCCTGAGACACAGGCAAGGAGCCCGGGGAGGTGGCGGTCTTACCCCTACTTTCCGAAGCAGGTCTCCCACAATGTTGAGGGCTGATATCCGTGCTGCAGGAGTGAGGGGGGTCCCACCCGTGGAGTCATCCAGACCTGGGTGTGCAAAAGCAAGCACACGTAACACCAACCCGGAGCCCTAAGTCTGTGCACTAATATCTTTCAAAGCAGAACCACGGGGGCGCACTTGGGAAGCTGACTCTGCCCTCTGATCCCGCAGGCGGCCCTGGTGCACTCACTAGTTACCTAACACAGGAAGAGTCTACCCGATGACCAACTTCTTACAGCCTTACAACCACTATATTAAATGTTTAACTTTACGTGTTCTTTTAAAACAAAATCAAAGTAAATCCTCTTGAAGCTCTAGGAAGTCCACAGAGTTAGGAACAGTATCGGAGCAAACCACATTTGTAAGGGGCTTAACTCTCCGGAGCCCCTCCCTCTCCTCCAAGCAGGACTCAGGGACCAGCGGCACCGGCATCACGGGGTTGCTGCTTAGGACGCAGGATCTCAGGCCCTGCCCAGATCTGCTGAATCTCGGGGGCATACTCAAGTGTGGAAAAAACCCTGCTCTAGACTGTGATTCTCGAAGTCTCACCGGCCCCTGGATCCCAGGGGCAGGCTAAGGGATAAAACGGCGTGAGCCCTGCAGCCGGCCTGGGTCTGAATCCCAACTCTGCCGTCTACCAGCCGTATGATTTTAGGTGAGCTCCTTTATGAGGGCCTCAGTCTCCTCATCCATCAAATGGGGATAGGACTTGCATCTAGGGTCTGTGGTGAGAATTCAGTAAGGTCATATATATGCAAAGCATGCCAAGGAGAGTGGCTAACTAGCTCAGGCCGAGCACTTAGTAACTGCCTATCATTGTCGCTTGCTGTTAGGTGGCCCGGTAACAGTGTCAGTTTCTCAGCAGAGGAGCTGGGGAGAAAACTCAAAGTTTTCACGTTTTTACCACGCAGCCCAGGTTACACCGGCTCCACTTCTAGGCTCTTCTTGCTTATCTCAAAGCTGCTCCCCACTCTGCTGTGAACACCCCAGTTTGCTCCCTGCAGTACAGCCTGGGCCCATGGTCCCTCTCACCCAGGACGCTACCCCTGGGAAAGCTGTGTGAAGCAAAGAAAATGCTCCCGATGGCTCTTCCCTTACCGCGTCGGAATGTCCCTGGCGTGTTTAAGCTAGCGCCGGGTGCCCGATGAGCCACGGGTGTGGATGGCACAGAGCCTGTGGCCTGCACGGCTGTGTCTGTCCTTTCGGCCTCCACTGAGCTGGGCATGGGGGTCCTGGGCTTCTCCTGCTTCTGCTGCACGGCCAACTCCTGCCGCAAATCTAAGCCAGGACAAGGATTCAGATTAGGTTCTTGCTTCGGGGGAGGGGGGAAGGATGGGGAGTGTCAGCAGGAGACACTGGTCAGGAAAAAGAAGTATCAGAACGAAAAACTGTAGGTGGAAACCCTCAACGAGGTGAAATCCACAGCATCTGGCCTAGCAGGCCTGTAGAACTACATGATTTTTTAAGCAAAAACAAAAAGATTTAAAAATTTTTAAAAACTGTGGCAGTGCTAGATACACGAATGCTTTTCTTGCTTCAAAACAATTTCACTGCAATCAGATATAGAGAATACTAAGTGAAAATATGCTTTCCCAACCCATTGCCAAACGCCCTTCCTCACTCATAATCACTGTAATATGGGGGAAATATTTTCAATTCTTTTTTTCCTGTATTTTCAGACAAAGAATTTATATGTATCTCTATTAAGCATATAATAGGAATAATTCTTATTAAGCACAAATAGAAATATAGCTATAGACACTTCTCCAATGAAGACATATAAATGTCTATCAGACACGTGAAAAAATGTTCATCATCACTAGCCATCAGGGAGATTCAAATTAAAACCACATTGAGATACCATCTCACACCAGTTAGAATGGCCAAAATTAGCAAGACAGGAAACCACGTGTGTTGGAGAGGATGTGGAGAAAGGGGAACCCTCTTACACTGTTGGTGGGAATGCAAGTTGGTGCAGCCACTCTGGAGAACAGTGTGGAGATTCCTCAAGAAATTAAAAATAGAGGGCGCCTGGGTGGTTCAGTGGGTTAAGCCACTGCCTTTGGCTCAGGTCATGATCTCAGGGTCCTGGGATCGAGTCCCGTATCGGGCTCTCTGCTCAGAAGGGAGCCTGCTTCCCTCTCTCTCTCTCTGCCTGCCTCTCTGTCTACTGTGATCTCTCTGTCTGTCAAATAAATAAACAAATAAAAATCTTAAAAAAAAAAAAAAAGAAATTAAAAATAGAACTTCCCTATGACCCCGCAATTGCACTACTGGGTATTTACCCCAAAGATACAGATGTGGTGAAAAGAAGGGCCATCTGTACCCCAATGTTTACAGCAGCAATGGCCACGGTCGCCAAACTGTGGAAAGAACCAAGGCGCCCTTCAGCGGACGAATGGATAAGGAAGATGTGGTCCATATACACTATGGAGTATTATGCCTCCATCAGAAAGGATGAATACCCGACTTTTGTAGCAACATGGACGGGACTGGAAGAGATGATGCTGAGTGAAATAAGTCAAGCAGAGAGAGTCAATTATCATATGGTTTCACTTATTTGCGGAGCATAACAAATAACACGGAGGAC
>PISX010015364.1:0-49806 GCA_004024625.1 Mellivora capensis | reverse complement strand
CTGAGTAATTAGCTCGGTTTCGCTTTCGGGAGCTTTTGTTCCCTGAGCGCTTTCCGTAGAGTCCAGAGGACGGGAATGAAAATGGCGGCCTCCTAGTCTCCGGCCTGGAAGAGCTGAGAATCGGGGCTCCACTCCTCAGAGAAAAGCCCCGGACCACCCACGTCTTCCTCGCCTCTGGCCGCGCTCCGAGCTCACCCAGCCTGCGACCGGTTCAAGGTAACCCTGAGCTGAGAGCTCACTCCTCGGCTCTGTCTCTGTAGCTGGCTTCCCGCTCCGATACCTGCTAGCTCTGCGACACTCAGACACCCTTCTGTGACCCTGCGGGACCTGGGGCCACGCTGACCCCGTGTGGGCTTCACCCCGGTTTAGCCTCTGGAGCGATGTCCCTCCGTGAAAAAGATTCCTTCCTTATAATGATGGGGGGGTGTGATCTTTTTTTTTTTTTAAAGCTTTTTTTTTTTTAAGATTTATTTATTTATTTATTTGACAGACAGAGATCACAAGTAGGCAGAGAGGCAGAGAGAGAGAGAGGAGGAAGCAGGCTCTCCGCTGAGCAGAGAGCCCGATGTGGGGCTCGATCCCAGGACTCTGGGATCATGACCCGAGCTGAAGGCAGAGGCTTTAACCCACTGAGCCACCCAGGCGCCCCGGGTGTGATCTTTTTGATAAGAATAATTGTCTTGAGAGAGAAAGGAGGTCAGTACATCCTGTAAAAACCTGGAATGGGTTTTACTGAACTTTTGCCTAAGTTCAGTGGTCCTAGAAGGCTCATATTGGCCATGTCTTAGAGGGTGGACAGAAACATTGTGGACCAGCAGCAGAATGGAGAGAACCAAGCTGCATCAACAGCTGACCATATCTTTCTGTTTGCCAGAGCACATACAAGCCCAGTGCCCTGAGGTCAGGACACAGAAGGAAATGGCTGCATTTCAACACGTCATGGCTTCACTAGAGAAAGCCTGCTGGGTTTCTGGCTTCCCAAAGTGGACAGAAGCTGGCAGATCAGCTGCCTTCATTATATTATTATCCCGCAGGCCAATGTGCTAAGCTATTCTGAGTCGTTTCTGAGAAAGCATTGGGGATTATGCTAGACGTGATTTTTCTATTCAGGGGAATTAATGGGCTTTAATTAGCCACACTTTACATGGCTTCTCTGCTTCCACCTGGCAAGTGTTGCTGGTTCCTTCATCCTCCTTGAGTTCCAGAGCTTGTGTCACTTGAACACATCTGTCCTCTGTATCAGTCCGACCTAGACTGGTTCCACTCTCCCAGCTCCCCTTAATCCTCAGATGAGGTGAGGGTTTCTTAGCTCTCTGATCTCTGGCTCAATACTGAGGCCGAATTTGTGCCAGAGTAGGAAAAAGTAAATTCAAAAGAAGTCACTTGGAGGAGAAGACAGTGTGTTTTAAAGAAAGGTTAATGTATTACGGTAGTATTTCGATGTTCCCTTAATATCTTACAAATAAGTTCTTTGGCAAGAAGGTCACATGCGTGACGTTTTGAGGACAAGAACACTTTCTGCTCAGTGAACATACCTGACCCAACATTCTCATGCTCCAGGCATTAACTTGTCAGGACAGTGTTTCTCAACTATGGTTTCAGAAAAATCAGTGGTGGTAGTTTTTAAATAGCTTCCAGTATTTCAGAACATCTTGTAGGTTGCACAGATCACCTGAAATGACGGATTTATTTCTATTTAGCTGTACTCCTATTAATGCGTTAGGGAAACCCACATATGCTGATCATGACCTCTGGTAGTTGTATAGTCTGTTTAGCACTAAATGAGAAAACAAGTAATTTATTGAATGTAGTTCAACTTCCTTTAAACTATAAAGAATGCTTTGCCAATTTCATTCCCTCCTTTCTGTTTCCAATGATTCGTTTTCTTTTTCTAGATTCCCAACTTCCCACCTACAACTTTCTCCTCTGTTCTTCATTTGCGTGACCATTTCCTTTCATACCAGCACTCTGCTTGGCCTTTCAGGAGGCACAGACTACATTAGGTCACCCCGTGTGGCCTCCCCAGGCATTGAGGACTTCCCCCATGATAACCTTCATATCATTACTATCTAGGGGTTGTCTCCCCCATAAGAGTATAGGATCTCTGACATCAGGCTTATATCTCTCTTGTTCTTCACCTTGCTCTAGCCCCTACCCCAGTGCCTGGTACATAATAAAGACTTAATAAATATTTGTGGGTTTAGTGGACAGATTATATTCATTGTCAAACTGAGTGATATTTATCTATTTGCATGCTCGACTGAATGTATCACTAGGCTATCATATTCTGTAAGAATATGATGTCCGCGGAGCTATCAGCCATTTTTTGATCCCCAGCAACTGGCACTGTATGTAGGACAGAGATTTAATTTAATTCAACTACAGTTGAGTTTTTAAAAATGGGAACACTGTAGGTTCTGGTAAAGATGTTAATGATCGTGTTTCTTGTCTTACCATTAGGCATTCCTATAAAAAAGCAATCCTTTGCTCAGAATTCCACTCAATTTGTAATGAAAGATTCTCTGGTTTTAATTTCTAGTGAGTGAGTAATACCCTGGTTTTAGGTATGCAAGTAGCTTAAAGTTAAACTTAGAATTTTGATTGAAGATGGTCCTCCCAATCTGCTGTAGATAAAGAGTTTGAATGAGATTGCTGACTGGACCTTTTAACTTGCTGCTCTTGTTTATTTTCTGCTTGTTTTGTTTGTTGAGGTCTGGCATGGAGCCTAAAAATAAAACCTTGCTTGCAGTTTGACTTTCGCTGTGATTCAGTTTTGCAATCTTTTCAAAATACTCTTCAGCAGACCTCCATATATCTGTGGACATCTCCTGGGTTTTCCAAAACAAACATAAATGGGGGGAATTTGGAAATTTCCAAATTGTAACAGATGGGAACTTGCTTTCTTTGTCTGAGAAGTATTTGCTCCAGATAGAGGGGAATCCCAGAGGAAAACATAAAGCTCCACAGGGTTCTCTGCCTTTGCTTTCCCTGGCTAAGGGGGTGTGGGGAGCCACATGCCAGATGTCAGATGCCAGCAAAGACCTCTTCATCCTGATAGCTCTCAACTCAGAGAATACAACCCTAGGGAGCAGCCTTAGTCACAGGATATTTCCCTAGGAAATCAGCACTTTCCTCTTCAGAAAACCAAGGAGAAAAACTAACTTCTCAGATGAGAGTGGGGTCTAATGAAAGTTTGAGAATCCTTCATGTCCAGGAAAAGAGTACTGCTATGGAATGACTCCTGGGGGTCCACTTTCCTTTCTGCTCCTGCTTATTTACTGGGTCAGCTTGTACAGGAGTATGGATCAATGAGACCAAAGTATCCCTGTCACAGCCACTTCCTTTCTCCATTCCTCAGTCAGTCTACAGCTCCAGCACAATGGCCATAACCTTAAGGTTATGGACCTACTACCCCAGTTTCTCCAGGGTATAGAACAGGACAAAACAGAGCCAAAATGGGGCCTTGGGAAATACAGAGCTCTAATCTCATGGTCTCACAGCAGTGAATCAAAGGATTCATACCATTTTGAAGTCACTTGGTCCAATCCCTCCATCTTTCTAGGAAACAAAAGGAGACCACCAAAGTTCACTAACTTGATATAGTCCATTGGTGATAAAAAAAGGATAGTATAGACTTTGGGGTCAGGCATGAGCATGAATCCTAACTCTACCTCATTAGTCTGGCTATGACCTTGAATAAATCACTTACACTCTTTAAGTTTCAGGTTTATCATCTATAAAATGGTATAATAATGGGTTTTATAGGGTTGTTGAGATTACATTAGAGAAAAGTCATATAAAACACTTAGTGTAAGACCTAGCACTCAATGAGTGACTCTAGGTTGGGAGCAACTATTTATCTTTGTCATTGTTATCATCATTATCGACATCAGAGCCAGAGCCCAAGACCCAAGTTCCCTGGTTCACCATTTCTGTTACTACAGATCTTGAATCATCTTCCTATATTGTTAATACTGTACTGGATGACCCTACTCTGTATTGGTTGAAGCACAAATAGTGGTGATGTCATTAGTTTAGGGACTCTGAAATGCTAAGCAAATAATGATATACTTTTTTAAAAAAGGAGAGGAGAAGGGAGTTGAGGGAAATTGGGGGGGGAGATGAACCATGAGAGACTATGGACTCTGAAAAACAACCTGAGGGTTTCGAAGGGGTGGGGGGTGGAAGGTTGGGGGAGCCAGGTGGTGGGTATTATGGAGGGCACGCATTGCATGGAGCACTGGGTGTGTTGTAAAACTATGAATTCTGTTACGCTGAAAAGAAATGAAATTTTTAAAAAAAAAGGAAGTAGCACTTAAAGACCTGGGATAACAGAGTAGATAACCTGAATTTTATTTCGAATTATGTTTCCATATTGTATTCTAATTATATTTTAATAATGTTTCCTTTTAAAAACACATTCTCTATTGTATTCAGAAGAGTTCTGTCCCATTTATTGTTTTCATTCCTTTCTCATTTCGATGTTGTTTCAGTAAACTTCTAAAATGGAATACGTTACACTAACCAAATTCCAAGTGATTGTTTTGGTAATGAAAGCATCATTGGTGTAGGAACTACCCATGCTGTTCTGCATGTTATCTAAACAATCCCAAGAAACTGGTTACTTTTGGGGAAATGCTAAGGAGAAATGTGCAGGAGAGAGAAGGATAGTCAAATGAAACCTCTCCAGCTGTACATTTTTTTACTGCCACATGTGCTCAGGAATGTTGAATCTTTGCTCTCAGATTATTTAATTAAGTTTTGCTTTATCATAATGACAGGTCAGGAAATCATGGGTCCAAGTAAAATTAGTTTTGAGTTCCACCTTGTTTCTGCTTTTATCCATTTTTCTCTCCTCTTTCACCAGCTTGGATTAAGTCCCCTAGTCTGACATCGTTTCTTTTTTTTTCTCTCTTCTCGTTTTAAGTATAACATATGCATACGTGAATTCTAAAAAGAATCTGCTTGGATTATCAGATTACCCTAACCAAACTGTTGCCTTCATCAAGAGGAAGGATTTCAAATTCTAGCATTGGCAGTAAAACCTGAAAAGGAAAACCCCTGTAACATCAAATGTAAAGCTTTAAAAGCAAGAACAGTGTTTTATTTGTTGATGTGTTTCCACACTAGCACAGTGGTTGGCACATAATACATTTCAATATATATATTTGAATGAATAACAAACTGTTCTTAATTTCCAGTCAGTTTGAGTTGTGGCAATTCTCTTCCCAGGACAGAAAGTAATTATGAATCTATGGATCTTGTGAAAGTTATTTTCTTAACTGAGGGAGAGTTGACATATATTAATTTTTGATGTATAGCATAATGATGATGACATTTATATATTTTGCAAAATGATCACCACAATGAGCCTAGTTAACATCATCACTGTGTGTAGTTAAAACATTTTTCTGGTGATGAGAACTTCTAAGACACATTCTCGTAGCAGCTTTTAGATATGCAGTATAGTATTATTAACTGTAGTGACCATGCTGTACATTACATCCCCATGACTTATTTATTTTGTAACAGGAAGTTTATCCTTTTGGCCCCTCCCCCATCCATTTCACATCCACTTCCATCTCCCACCTCTGGCAACCATCAGTCTCTTCTCTGTTTCTAAAAATTCAGTGTTTTGTTTTTTTTTTAATTTCACATAAAAGTGATACATGGTATTTTTTTTTCTCTGTCTGACTTACTTCACTTAGCATAGTGCCCCCCAAGTTTCATCTGTGTTGTTGCAAATGGCAAGATGTCATTCTTTATTATGGCTGAAAAATAATCCATTATATATACATATATATATATATATATATATAATCTATTATTTATATATATATATATATGTATATCACATTTTTTATTCATTCAGCCATCAATGGACTCTTTAGGTTGCTTCCATTTTTGGCTATTATAAATAATGCTTCAATGAATATAGGGATGCAGATATATATTTTTGAATTAGTATTTTCATTTTCTTTGAATAAATACCCAGAAGTGGAATTGCTGGATCATCTGGTGGTTCTATTTTATATTTTTTGAGGAGCCTCCATACTGCTTTCCACAGTGTCTGTACTAGTTTGCATTCCCACCAACAGTGCATGAAGGTCCCTTTTCTCCACATCCTCACCCACACTTCGTGACTCTTGTGTTTTTGATGATAGCCGTTCTAATAGGTATGAGATGATATCTCATTGTGGTTTGATTTGCATGTCCATGATGACCGTTAATGATGTTGAACACCTTTTCATGTCCCTGTTTGTTATTTGTGTTTTCTTTGAAGAAGTGCCTATTCAGTTCCTCTGCCCATTTTTTAATCAGTTTGATTTTTGCCACTGTTGTATGAGAATTTTTTAAAAAATTTTTAATGGCTTATACATTGACTCTCAGAATTAACAAGTTATGGTGCATCCAGGCAATAGACTATTACTCAGCACTAAGAAGAAATGAACCATCAAGCCAGGAAAGGACATACAAAAACCTTAAATGCATATTACTAAGTGAAAGAAGACAGTCTGAAAAGTCTATATACCGCTTGATTCCACCTGTATGACATTCTAGAAAAGGCACAGAAAAGGTAAAAAGAACAGTGGCAGTCAGGATTTGGAGAAGGGAGTGAGATGAAACAGAATTTTTAGGGCAGTGAAGCTACTCTGTACAATACTATAATGGTAGATACATATCATTATACATTTACCAAACTTATAGAATGTATACCACCAAGAGTGAACACTAGTGTAAACGATGGACTCTGGGTGACATTGATGCATGAATGCAGGTTCATCAGTTGTAACCAGTGTAGCACTCTGGTGAAAGATGAGGACAATGGAGGAAGCTATACATGTGTTGGGGTAGTGGGTATATGGGACATCTCTGTGCCTGCTGTTTTATTTTCCTATGAACTTAAAACTTCTCTAAAAATTGGGGTTCATTAAGAAAAAAGAAGAAACTAGTTGATATATCAAGAGGCCAAACAATATGAATGATAACAACTGGAAAAGATTAAAAAGATCATATCTACAAAAGGAAAACAGACCAAAAACGTGGAGCTGCTGATTGAATACCAGGGAAGCCAGTAATGAAAGTCATGTAGGAGGAGAATCTACGAAAAGGTACTTTTGCCATTTTTGCAAGAAATCTGCATGATCAAGTAACCATACTCAAGTTGGAGATGTCTCGAGAAAACAATTTACATCTGGAAGCCAGCTATTAGTTACCAAGGCTAAATTAGAGTTTATCGGATAAGTAGAGACCTTAGAGCTAAGACTGAAATGAATCAGATTTTAGATCAACCTGGACTCCATTTGCCATCAATTACATCAGCATATAAGTAGAGAGAGGCACACAGTAGATACTCATTAACAGAGAGCTGTTATTATTACTATTTATCTTTTGAGTCCTGCGGTTTCTTATACTTTCCTGTATAGTAGTGCCAGTGTTCCATTCTAACCAGCCAGACAAATGAATAAATAACAAATGGACAAGTGTTCAGAGGCCCATGGGAGAGGACATGTCAGGACCCTACCCTGAGGTTGAGGCTTTGCGTGAGGAGGCTTCACCTTCAGTTTGAGGGTCGGTTCCCATTCCTGTGTAAAAGCATGGCCAACGCTCAGCAAAGCCATGGAAATTGAAAGGGGGCTGTAAAGGCAGAGGATGTGCAGCCTAGTTTCAACTGTAGTTACTATTCTTCACAATGAAAAAGGGTACAGATGATGGATGACCATATTTTCAAGTTAAAAATTCAGACACATGCTATGACAATGAGATAGCATATTTGAAACTATAACTGAGGAAATTGAGGCTATATGGTCACCATATGTAGAAAAGACAGGGAAATTCAATTATGTGTAGAAAAAGAGGCCAAATGTCCATTCTGTTAAGCCAAAGGATAAAGAGTTGCAAAGGCCTGCAGGTCATCCTATCTGTTCCCTTAATTTTAGAGACGCCAAGCAACTTTCCCAAGCTAAATTTTAGCTTGCTGTTAAAGGCTTTCTAGGGAATATTGACATCTTGCAGTTGAGATACTATAAATATCATCAAAGGAATTCCAGCATTTTGACAGATTATAACTGTTAGAATGAGAGTAACAATTTTTACCACAGATATTTTCCCCTACTTTAGTAGTAATCTGGGATCTTTACTACCAAGTCGCAACTCAAATGTTGGGAAAAGTTGGATCCCTTTTCTTACCAATTCCCATTTTGTGTTCCCATTGTGTTTTGTTTTCTATTTATTTGTGATTGTTTCTTTAGAAGAAAAATATAGATGATGGATGGAGGGACAGGAGAAAATGTTAATATAATGTTGACATAGACTTCACTATTTTAGATTATATTTGAAAAGTACATATTGTAGTCTTTTTGCTTTAGAGAGGTGTAAATTGACACAAAATATTTAGAAAATAAATTGGTATAGACCATGGTTTTGAAAATGTGGTTCCCCAAATCAGCAATATCAGTATCAGCTAGAAACTTGTGGGAAATGCAAATTCTGAGGCTCTGAATCTCCTGAATCAGAAACTCTGGTCGGGGGGTGGGGCGGAGAGGGAAGAGGAAGCAAGCCGTCTGTAATTTAACAAGCTTATCCAATGATTTTAACCACCAGTATAGATGAATCATTCAGACAAGTACAGCTGATTTGGAATATAGTTCTACGGGAGACTGGAGTGAATGCATCAAATCCTTCAAAAAAAAATTCCTTTTGTGCATTTCTGCAGTATATTAGTTTTCTATTGCTATGTAAAAAGTTACCACAAACTTAGAGGCTTAAAATAGGATGTAGTTATTAGCTTATTATTTCTGTGGGTCAAGTGTCTGAGTATAGGTCAACTGGGTCATCTGGTTGGGGTCTAAAAGGCTGTAATCAAGGTGGCGGTGGGTTGCATTCTCATCTGAAGGCTCACCTGGGGAAGAATTTGTTTCCAAACTCTTTCAGGTTGTTGCCATAATTCATTTCTTTTCAGTAGTAGGACTGAGGACCTTAATTTCTTACCATTGAATGGAGGCTGCCTGAAATGTCTGCCATGCAGACGTCCTCAGAAGCACTTCACTGTATGACAGTTTGCTTCTTCAAAGTCTTCCAGGCCAGCAGTGGAGCCTCTATCTAGTCTGCTAAGACAGTGTCATATATAGGGAAACATAATCCTGGGAGTAATAGCCCATCAGCTTTGCCATAGACTGTAACCTAATCAAGTGGTTCTATCACCTTTCCCATATTCTGTTGGTGAGAAACAAGTTACAGGTTCTGCCTACACTCAAGAGCAGGGATATGTGACTTGTGGTTGACCTTAGGGTATATTCATCACCTGTAGAAATTACACTTTATTTATTTATTTATTTTTTACAAAGCTGAGCACCACTTTTTAGTGTACTTTTTTTTTTTAAAGATTTTATTCATTTATTTGACAGACAGAAATCACAAGTAGGCAGAGAGAGAGGAAGGGAAGCAGACTCCCTGTGGAGCAGAGAGCCCGATGTAGGGCTCGATCCCAGGACCCTAGGATCACAACCTGAGCCGAAGGCAGAGGCTTTAACCCACTGAGCCACCCAGGCACCCCTTTAGTGTACTTTTTACTTAAAGCACATTTGTAAAAGTTCACCTTTAAAAAAAAAAAAAAAAGGCAATCTCATAACTCACTACAGTTTTAGCAGGTTGAGGTCAAAGACAGATACTCTCCAAGTACAAGAAAAATTTAATGTGGTTAACAAAAATCATCCAACTTAACTGGCTTTAACATAAACACTCTCCCCCCTATTCTCCTATACCCATCTCCTGGTGGTTCTTCAGGGCCCCATTCAAATACCTTCTCTTCATAAAGCATTTCCTGATGCTTCCAACTGGAACTCTTCTTCATTTTAATCCCCACCATTTTATTGTACTTCTTTGGTTGACTGAATAGTTACTTGGGTCAGTGATTTATCTCTGTTTCTTGTGTCATTGAAGCCTCACTCAGTAAGTGGGCCTAAGGGAAATTTACCAAATAGATGTTACATTAATAAGATCATATTTTACATCTTTGGAGTTCCTCAAACAATATAATATATGCTACTATTAAGGTTTGTTGAATTAGAAAAGCAAACAATTTTCTGTTTAACTTACTAAAATCTAGTCAGTGTAAATTACTACATTACGGGTATAGTATAATAATATGTAATAGCAGCTTTGGAGTCAAATACGCCTGAGCTCCTCTCCTGGCTTCTCCAGTTAATGACTGTGTGCATGACACTTAATGTCTCTAAACCTTACTTTCTTTAATATAGTCATTTTTAATAAATATCAACCCATTATTAATATTGAATTGGAGGCCTTAAAATTTCTTAATATCAGCATAGTTCACGCAAGGGCAAGGACTCCAGAATTTCCGCTCAGCACTGGAAGGATAACATGTACACGTATCATGTTCATTTGAAAGGATAGTGACTTTCTGGCAAACAGACTAAAGACATTGTATCATTCCTATGGTTATTTATAAATATTCTGCATCTTTGGTGGTGATTTTAGTGGTTAGAATAACAGAAAAGAGTGGGTGGTGTGACAGGACATAGGAACTCTGTTTCAGTCAGGAGCATGGGAAGCCTGGTCCTGTTCACAGAGCTGACCGAGATGAAATAAGCACTTTTTCCTAAATGGTGCTGTGAGGATTACACAGAACATTAGCAGCCGCTTCCAGTGAGTCAGGGCTGGAATGTTCGACAGATCCATGCTCTGTTGAACGCTGAGTCCCACTGCCTTACCCAGCAGCCTGGCCAAATGTAGGAATTCCCAAGATCAGGCTCAGATTTAACAGTCCTTTGCTTAAGGATCATGCTGAAGTTATTTTCATTCTTTGCAGTAATCTAATCAGTTTCTGTAACTTTCTTAATGAAAAGGGGAAGGGCAGTGTGCTTTTCCCTAGAATGGAGGAATTGTTTTCTTGGCCAAATGGTATATGTAAGGGTGCGGGTACTAAAAGAACTCTGAATTTGTACCTTTTAAAAATCTGTTCTACAGTTCTGTGCTGGTAGGTTGATGAAATTGTGCTCACCACCACTCCCCCATTTTTTTTCTGTTTTCACATGACAGGGCTATTTAGTTAGACCCTTGTAAATGATCCCTGCTAGCTATTCAATAAATATATTAGCATCAGCATCTATATGGTTTGAAAAGAGGGATATATATATGCATATATGTATGCAAATTTATATTACATATATAAATATATTACATAATACATTATGTAATACAATGTTACATAATATGTATAAAATACAATACAATATTACATAATAAATACTATGTAATTTAATATGTAGTATATATTACATACTATAATATATACATATATGTGTGAATTTTTTCTTCATTTGTATCTGCTGGTGACCTCCATAACACAGAAGTACTTTTTTTTTTTTTTTTTTTATTTGTCAGAGAGAGAGAGTGAGAGAGCGAGCACAGGCAGACAGAGTGGCAGGCAGAGGCAGAGGGGAGAAGCAGGCTCCCTGCTGAGCAAGGAGCCCCAAAGTGGGACTCGATCCCAGGACGCTGGGATCATGACCTGAGCCAAAGGCAGCTGCTTAACCAACTGAGCCACCCAGGCGTCCCCAGAAGTACTTTTTAATGACTACAAAACTTACTTAAATTCCCAGTGTATATTGGCTGTCTTTGCTTCCAATGTCTAAAATCTTCTAAGACTTACAGTCTAAATAATTATAGAATAATTCAGTGAGAAGAGAAAGAAGTGGAGAAGGGGAAAGAGGAAGTGGCCTAAACTTGTCACCAAAGCTTTTGTTGTGAGGATAAAAACCCTAAAATATATTAATAATGCGGGGCACCTGGGTGGCTCAGTGGGTGAGCCTCTGCCTTCAGCTTGGGTCGTGATCTCGGGGTCCTGGGATCGAGCCCCGCATCGGACTCTCTGCTCGGCGGGGAACCTGCTTCCCCACCTCTCTCTTCCCCTGCCTCTCTGTCTACTTGTGCTCTCTCTCTCTGTCAATTAAATAAATAAAATCTTTAAAATATATATATATATATATATATATTAATAATGCAGTTATGTAACAATGGGAAAAGTGAGCAAGCAAGAGAGTTTTGATAAATCTCAGTTAAATTAAGAATATTTTTATCGGTTATCTCTGGAAGCCATATAAGCAACCACTTTACTACTAAAAAGCAGCTAATGTTAGATAGACTCTTCTGACTTCTCTTAATATTAATAACTTAATCCTTAATTCATCATGCTATTTTAAGTGGAAGGAGAAAGTATGGATTATGCATATAGTTAATTTAGCATTTGAAAGTCCATTTTGGTCCCAAATTAGATACCTCAGCATTTCCACCACTAAACTTCTCCTCCCCCACCACCAACCAGAGAAGGATCTCTCTCTGTTCCTATATTCCTCACTTAGTTTCCAGTTGGAAGGAATTTGAAAGAAATGAGCTCATACAAGCTCTCTTATAGACAGCATTCAGGATGGACCCCTATCAGTTTTGCTTGTTATTTTCTTCTGTCCTCTCCTCTCATGTTGACTCAGAGTTGGTCTATGTGACCAATAGCATGTGGTGGAAGTGACATTGCATCACTTCCTGGCTTATAAAAAGGCATCATATCCTCTTGCTTTGTACCTCCATGTCAGCCTCATTTTGTGAGAACACTCACAGCACAGTTGGAGGAGCCCACATAGATAGGGACAGGGGCCTCCCCCCAACAACCAGCACCAACTGGCCAGCAGTGCGAGCGAACCACCTTGGGAGTGTCTCCAGCACCCCTGGCCAGGCTGACTACAACCCTGTAGAGAAGCTGAACCCGAACCAACCAGCTAGAGCACTGCCAAATTCTTGCCCCACAGAAACAGTGAGACAATAAATATTTATTGTTGTTTTAAGCCAGTACATTCTGGGGAAATGTTATACAACAAATCTATATTATACGACATGTATACTCAAATAAGCAGTAATAAAAATACTTTAAAGGAAAGGAAAATTCAGAAACTTAAGGATTAAAAAGTCCAAAGCTTGTTTTGTTTGACAAGAATTTTATCTCCCTTGAATGTTTGGAGCCTACAGTAATTGTCTTTGTATAAATTTAAGAAGACAGCATCAGTGTTTTCCTTCAATCTTTGATGGTTAGAGGAAACTGAAATGTATACAAACCCTATTAAGAAATCACAGCTCATCTGTATCTGAGAAGCCTCTCCACTACTAACTTTTTTTTTTTTTTTGCAAGTTATCAGTGCTGATCTCTTCTATGTTTTTGAAGTTTTAGTCATCCTTACATAGTTAAGATTATTATGAGTACATCATTTAGCGTACTTCCCTTTGTCATATTGCTTATTTCCTCTGCCTAAGTAATGACTGCATTTATGTTTATTCAAATGAGTTGATCTAAATGCAAATTCCTCCATGTCCTGAAGTAAAATGACTATTAATGTCTTCCAGAACAAATCTGAGATAAGATCATAATTGTGGTTTTCCAAATATTGCTTTCCAAATACTGTCAAATTATGCTGACTATTATTTTCCGTTCTGGTGTTTCTTAAGCTTATTACATGGTGATGATTTTTATATGAGAACAGTCTGAAGAACAACAGTTGTATGATTTTAGACAGGATCAAAAAATCAGGATTCAACCAAAATGTCATGGCGTATCTCAGAGTAATATGTATTATAACCACCTCACTGACTCACTCCCATCATCCTAAACAATGCTTGGCTCAAAGTCATCCATGCTTTCTTTGACGTACACAGTACAAATGTTCAGTGAGGACCCGATGTGCACCACTCACTGCTCGGCTGCACCAAGCACTCTTCTGGGCATGGAGCGTAGAACTGTGCACAAGACAGACAAAGGCTCTGCCCTAATGAAGCTTCAATTTTAGTCAGAGAGACTGTAGATAAACAACCACTACACAATATAATTTTGAGTATTGACAAGTACTAAGGAAAAAAAGGCAGAGTAGAGGGCTAGAGAAAGAATGACACAGGGGGCTTATTTGAGGTGAAGGGTCAGGGATATAAATACTGAGCTAAGATTGGGTGCTGTGAAAAGAGCAGACCAAGCAAGAATCTCAAGGAAGAAGATTAGCAGCAGAGAAAAACCAAGTTTAAAAGCTCTGGGGTGAAAGAGAGCTTGATGTGTGGGAGCTGAGAGTAAGAGAGATGACAGAAAGGCCCTCAGAGTGGGTAGAACATGTCAGGAAAGAGGCATGGAGGTGGAAGATGAAATTGGAAGAATGAACAGGAAATTGGCAGGCCCAGGGAAGGAGTCACATGTTTATTCAAAGTGTGATGGGAAGCTACAGAAAAATTTTAAGCAAGGAAGTTATATGATCTAATTTAATTTTTAAGATCTCTTTATGGCAGCTTCATGGAGAATAGGCTGGACATAGCAAGGAAGAAAAGCAAGACCACTTGATAGATTATTGTAGTTGGGACAAACAATGATGCCGGCTTGTGAGGGTGATGGTAGTCATTGGAGGGCATAGATGTGATAGGGGTTCAAGAAATAGGCAGTAGGATTTTCTGATGGATAATGTTTGGTATGGAAGGGAAAGAAAAGAAGAATGACTCCTGGGTTTTGTTCTAAGAATAGGGTGAAAAGTGATATTTATGGATATGGTGAACAGTAAAGGGGGAACAGCTTGGAAGGTAGGGGGGATTCAAGAGTTCTGTTTTGGCTGTGTTAAGTTTGGGGCATTATTATAAATTTTCACGTAGAAATGAGAAGTAGGCAGTAGGAATCACAAAGACGTGGAGCTAGAGCTAAAAATTCGAGAGCTACTACCAGAAAGGTAGCATGTAAAGCCATGAGACCACATGTTGTCTTATAAGGGAATGAATGTGTATGGAGAGGAAGTGTAAGAACTGAGCCTTTATACACTCCAACATTTAAAGGTCTGGAAGGAAATGTGAAGAAACACCCACTAAGACAGGAGAATGGGGTGTCAAATGAGGAAGTGTTTCAAGAAGAAAAGAAATGAATGATAACTCTTGTCAATGCACTAAATGGCTTAAAAAAAAAACAACAGAGGACTGAGAATTATCTTTTGGATTGGGCAAGATGGAGGTCCTTATTGACATTGGCAAGTGAAACTTCCAAGGAGAGTGGAGACAGAAACCTGAGTGAAGTGTGTTGAGGAAAGAAAAGGGAAGGTAAGAAGCTAGACTCAGTGAACGTATACAAGTCTCTTATAGGATGTGCTTTGAGGACACAAAGGAAAATAATGTAATACATAGCTGGAAAGGTTGACTTCCTCAGATTTCTTATCTGCAAGGTGATACCTTCAAACTTCAAAGTACTGTGTTTTCAAATTAGAGAAATATCTTGGAATAAAAGCCTTAAAGGCTTAAATGGTGTTTTAGTTTACCGAGTTCTTTACTGTATCTATGATGGCCCGGATTCAATAGCATCACCATTGCCGTGGGGTCGTGTTAGCCTCATTTGCATCTGATGCCCATGTAATGATTTGGAATAATAATGCAAACCTTAAGAAATGATTCGAGGGTCACCTGGGTGTCTCATTCAGTTAAGTATCTGTCTCTTGATTTCGGCTCAGGTCATGATCCTAGGGTCATGAGGTCAAGCCTCTTGTTGGACTCCAAGCTGAGCATGGAGCCTGCTTGGGATTCTCTTTCTCCCTCTCCCCCATGTACATGCACATGCATGCTCTCTTTCTCTCTCTCTAAACAAAAAAGAAGCAAAAGAAATGATTTGAATATTCTATTAGGACAACTTGCATCCATTACTTGACTTACAGCCATTTCTGTGATTCAAGTTAAGTATCTTGCCATTTTCTGATAAAACTAAGTCAGTCTCAGAGCACAGCCATGTATTAGTTGTCAGACCTCAAAGCCTCCACATTCCCCCATAGCCAGATGGACCGCAGCAGGTGGATGTGTGACCAATGATCTCTGGCTTGTTGTAGCTGCTGATAACTGACCATGAAAATAATAGCAATATTAACTGCTAATATCATACCACTTTGTGAAAGAGTTTTCACAAAGTTACTTCTGCAATCATATGGACCATTTAAAATGCTCTTCCATATACATTATATTCTCTACCTCTGACATCTTTGAGTGGGGCTCTGCTATCGTGATGACTTTCTCCTGACTTTTACCTTATTGGAAAACAAGTTTGCAACTCATGTTTTCAGCCTCAAGAACTGTTGCTTCAGAGAGGATGTGAATAAGCATCTGAAATTGTTGGCCCTGAGACTGATCTCACTCTCAAATTCCTGAAGCTGCCACCAGAATGCTTTTCTCATGCAGATCAAAAGTGAATGTGAAATACTGCCCGTTCTCTTGCTCTTGTCTCCCTTTCCAAAGTGACTCCACTTTCTCAACAGGGACTCCTCTCAGGTCAGACAGCCTTTGTGAGGAACTCTGGGCTGTGGTATGTGTTCCATACGTTGCATTCAGAAGGCATATAATGCATCTCAGGCATGCAAGCTCTTCAGCATGAATCATACAAACTTGGTGAACCATAAACCTCTCCCTGTGGATATGAATTTGTTGGTGTTCTAGTCTGCCTGGAAACAGTCTGAGAAACATTAAATGCAGCTTTTTTGAGGTTGGTCCAAATTATTTTTTTAGACGAGAGAAAAAAAAATATTATGTCTCCTAAGGAAACTTGTAACCACGAACAGTAAATTTAAGAGGTTTTAGAATGTTTTTTTTCCTCCCACATACCCCACTTGTGCATAGTTTAAATCCCTAGTTTCTCTCGCCAAAAAATAAATGCTAGACTACAGATCAAAAATGGACTAGGCCCACGCAAATGGGTTTCTTATATTAAAAAATCTAAAAACAACGTGTGCTGGTTATACTGGCCCCACCAGCCTTATCCTTTCTCCAATTCTCCAATTCAGTAACCCACTAGATAATCATATGGAGTAGGTTTTAAAATCTACAACCATCCATTGGTAGAAAAGTACCTTTATGTATAACGTATGAATGAACTCAATTTGCTCTACTTGACGAAAAGGGGCTTAGACCAGAGCTCCCCTATTCAAAGAGTCACTTCCTATTTCACACGTAGGCTTTTGCAGGGTAACTCCATCTCTCTGGGGTAAATACTCCATCTCACAGGACTGTACCACCCATCCTGTCCTCTTTTCTTTGAGGAAGGAGGAACCTGCCACGAGAGGAGAGCCATGCAGTATTGTAGCTGCAGGGGAAGACCCTTCTGGTCTGACCTGACCTTCACTCAGATGGCTTTTCCCTCTGTGTGTTTCCCCTGACTGTTAGCCTCTGTCCCTGTTGGAAACCTACTTTGCCTTCTAGCCTCAAACTCTGCACATCTTTTGCCCTCCTCAGCTCAACTCCAGGATCTTCAAGATCTTTGGCCTTCTCATCTCACATCCACTGGATCATCTAGAAACTTCTGATTCTCCCTCATGCCATGCTCTGGCTCTGGGCACTGGGGGAGTTGGTGGACCCCCTAAACACACCCATCCCCTTTGCTACTCGACTGTGACTAATTCCTTTTGGCTTGAGGCTGGGTGATCTACTTCCAAGTACCAAACTGCAATGTCGGGCCTTTCCGATTTTGGATTTCCCCTAAACCTAAGAGTTTTAGATCTCTTTCCTGTTCCTCCTCCCCCCTCACATGAGGCCTAGGAAAGGGGGTATGGAGATTGTGAAAAGGGACCCAAGTAGCAAATTAACTTTAGTCTGATCCCCTCGAAATTTCTTCAGAAAAATATTCCCCCTGCCCAGGAGGGACTTTTACCACCTCCCTCTGAGGAGAGGAGCTACTCCTTACACCAGGTCTAACATCTGCCTCAGTCATAAGCATACTTGAAAGTTCTCAGTCCTCGGTGTCCCAAGATTGAGTCTGGATATTCATTGCCTACCTATAGGAGACCAAGAAAAGTCTTCTTTTCTTTCCATCAGGTGCCTTGGTTCTTGAACCTAAAATCCAGAACACTCATGCCTATTGTTTTTCTTGTAACTTTAAAAATCTTGAAAGTCAGAGCTGAGCATTTTTTATCATCCACTGAGTTCTATCTTTCTTGAGAAGTGTTCAGGGTTCAACCTCAGTAGGGCAAGAGGAATTACCAAGGAGGGGAAGTAAGCCAATGATCTTCAGAATAATATCTGATGCATTTTTAATGGTCAGACATTCTTTCAACCAAAGAACAAATTAGAAGTCCAAGGATTCACAAAAGTCAAGCTTGGACATAAACATAAAGTCTCTCAGTAGTTCTTCCCTCTCATTCTTAAGCTATTTATACATTAGATCCTTGCTGGGTAAGAAGGAATACTTTTCCTTTTTCATACGGAAAAGTTTTAGGACACATATTTCCATGGAATATGTTTTTCCCACAGTGTTTTCCAAAGACTTTGTCTTTGGCTTTCAAGCCACAGCATTTCTCCAACTAGAAGTCTTACCAACGAGTCCCCCGGGTTCTGATGCTTCTCTGTAGGGACACTCTGGAGTCTCTGCTTTATCCTCATATAAGACTGTGAGATTCTTTCTCTTCAGTTAAAATCATACTTACTTGATTTATGTGAATTACAGTTTCATATGAGGTACCTTTCTTCATAAGATAGCTTAAACAGCCTAAGGAAATAGTCTGCCCTAGTGTCAGGAGAGGAATATGGTATTCTTTTTATTTCTCTCATCATGCTGAACCTGCAAAGGATTAGAATTCTAGTCATTCTTTCTTAATGAACCGTGTTTAGGGTTTATTACTTTGTAATGCTCTCTTAATCCATTCTCTAAACTAAAAGTCTTATTTTCCCCATGATTTTTATTTAGAGGGAAGGAGAGAGAGTGTGTGTGAAAGAAAGATAGAAAAGTCTATTTTAAGGATTCAGTAAAATTTTCATTTTATACTAATTGCAAGCATGGAGATAAGACTCAAATACATACACTTACAAATTTTGATGATTTAAAACATTATTAATACAATAATCACTAATATTTATTGAGAATTTAAACATAAAACATATTAAAAATGCTATTCTTCGCAGGTAGATTTTGATCTACTTTTAATCTCAGAACTTGAAATCCATAACCATGTTGTTTTAATATATAAAGTTAATTATTTCATTGTTTTTCCTGGGAATTTAGACCCAATCCCCAGACACTGTGGATTCCTATTATGTGTGCCAGATAACTCTAAGTGGTTTCCTTCATCAGTCAAATTCTCCCTAGAACCTTGGCAAACTGCACACATTCTCTCCTTTCCACATCTGGGGAGACTCGGGGTCAGAGCCATCACATGGTCCCAGGTCACACATTTAGGATGGGGGCTCACTTAAGTCTCACTACGTATAAAATATTTGAGTACACAAGCAGTAGATGATGGGCTTTATTTTTTCTTTCAACAATCACATTCTAACAGAAAAAATACTAGTAGATGAGCTGAAGATCTTGTATCCCTGGGGGAGCTCTACTGGTACCCCATTAATAAACCTTGGGACAGGCCATGTTCTCCAGGGAGTCAAGACCCTGAGGGCTACTCAGATTAGAATGATTGCTGGCACAGGGAGTCTTTATATGTGCAGAGTTTTTGTTCTAGGTCAGTACTAGTTACAGAAATGCAGAACCAAAGAGAAATCAACTCAGCTCAAGTTCTTCACGTCAGGGCACCCACCATCACGTTCTCAAAGCTCTTTGCCTTTCCCCTTTCCCTGAAGGCTAGCCCGGAGCCTCAGAGCTCTTATCAGATACACGTCTCTGTTATGCTTTGATATCCTCAGGTGACTTAGCTGACCAGCTGTCCTACTGGGGGAAGGAAGGAAAGAGATGCTGCAAATTTTCCATTTAAGGGATATATTTACTACATATCTTCTTATAGATAAGAAGATATGTAGTAAATGATATATCTGCTTTATAGATAAGGCACTTTATAAATAGTAAGATAGTATTCAATAAATATCTGAGAATAAATTAATAGAGGAGTGAGTGACTAATCCTTGTTACTTGACCCAAAACAACATGATTTATAATAGGACCAATTTTTTCTGTGTCATTTTCCCATAGGTAATTTATTTCTACAGTATATATGACAGTTAATATAAAATATATTTTATAAATAGATCATCTCTAGGCTAGAAACCTCTTTCTATACATTGACCCTTAGGAACATTTTGTGCTTTTTTTTTTTTCTGGATCAAAAAATTCCCCATCAGAATGCTACCTCAAACCCTTTCTAACTGACCTCCATGTGTCAGGTAGAAAGACTCCTTCCAGACAATCCCATGTTGCCTGAATCAAACCATACCATCTCCAAACCAGTTCCCCTTTCTCTCTGCTTCTGGGGTCCCCATGTCTCTCCTGTCCTCCACTCTTAATAAACACCACCTTCTGTCATGTCTTCCACTTGCACGCCTCCTGGTCAGAGCGGGCTCCAACTTTACTTCCTATCAAGACTCATTTTTGCATCAAGCCTCACTGTTCCTCATTGGAACAGGGGTTTATACAATGTCTAATACACAGTTTCCAATAGAAATCAGAGAAAAGACTATTCATGGTCTTCAGAGTGAAGAGGATATCTCTTCATGGCAGGCTTCTCTCCAAGTCCTCTTGTGTGGGGTGGGGGTTAACAGACCTGGGAGTCAGAAAAAGCTTGCTTGAATCCCACCTCTAGCTCTTAATAGTTCTGACTTGGGTGAGTAATTTCAATGATCCAAAAGATGAGGATTTTTTTTTAATTTATTTATTTGTCAGAAAAAGAGGGAGAGAGAGCGAGCACAGGCAGACAGAGTGACAGGCAGAGGCAGAGGGAGAAGCAGGCTCCCTGCTGAGCAAGGAGCCCGATGTGGGACTAGATCCCCGGACGCTGGGATCGTGACCTGAGCCGAAGGCAGCTGCTTAACCAACTGAGCCACCCAGGTGTCCCAAAAGATGAGGATTTTAAAAAAGTAATGAATTAATGAGATGAGACCTGTAGAAATACATAGCACAGTATTTGACAACTAGAGGGTATTCAGTACATAGAAGCAGTTGATGATGGTTGTGATGAAGATAGAGGAGAACATTGATTTCAGTCACTTGTAGCCATCATGAGAGGCCAAGGGCATGGTCTTTATGATGTGACGTTAGGAATGGCTCCATCTTAGTAGAGAAAGGGAACGTACTGAAAGTCAACTCCAAAAAAGGCTCAAGGTGATGCAAACGTGAATGGTTGCTCTGCGCACACAGTGAACTCAGAGTGAAGAGGATATCTTTTTTTTTTTTTAAGATTTTATTTATTTATTTGACAGAGAGAGAAAGAGATCACAAGTAGGCAGAGAGGCAGGCAGAGAGAGAGGAAGGGAAGCAGGCTCCCCGCTGACCAGGGAGCCCGATATGGGGCTCCCTCCCAGGACCCTGAGATCACGACCTGAGCCGAAGGCAGAGGCTTAACCCACTGAGCCACCCAGGTGCCTCGTGAAGAGGATATCTTATCACAAGAGCATCTATTAAAAATTTTGTCTTATATTAATTTAGGCACATGCTTATGGACATTACATTTGGAGCCAGCTGCATTGCAGAAGTCGGTTCCGGTTTTGTAGGCCAGCTTACTCTGCGCCACAGATCTTAATCTCTTTCCCAAAGAACAGACATACCAGGAGCCAGCAAATAGCATTTAATTAATGAATTTGTCGTCTACAGTTCACTGGTAATGAGGGAAATCCTGTACTGAACATTCTTTTAAGTATAGATTCAGGATCTGGATATGCAACTAGTGAGGTAAGCAATTCAGCCCTTTTCCTATGATTGTGAGCCAAATAAATGGCTGAGTTTTAATGGGTATGTGGATTTGTTTTAAGTGTGGTGGGTGGAGGTGGGGAGCAGAAGAGGGTGAGTCTTTTCTTGGCATAGGTCAAAATGAATGAAAATGCTTTGAGTGTTTTTATAGTCTGTTCTGTGACGATTTCCAGGTGGCATTCTGCCATTACTCAGGGCACACCCATATGGACTCAATCCCTTTCTGTAGGGATATCATGCTTTCTAGTTGGCAGGGTAGGGACCAAAGCAAAAAGATAGTTTTCTCCCCACTCACACACCCCTGGCTCCTGCCAAATGTGGAGTGTGGGAATGATGTACCAATATAATGAGAATAATAATATCCTTGGTGGGCCCTGCTAAGAAACTGGAAAACTACTAAGAAGTTTCTTCCACCTCTGTTTTCTAGCTGTTCTTCCAAAGTTTTAGACTTCTTTTTACTGAATATTAGAGCCCCTTTTCATACAACCGTAACCTTCAGGCCGTTTCCCCAAATTGAAATGATAGCAGCTTAAACTGGTGAGCAGTCTTACAGATTACCCATTTCAACATCCTGCCTATCACAGGCATTCCCTGGAAGCAGCCTAAATACGTGGTCATCCAGCCTGTGCTCAGATAAACATCTAGAGACTGGAAGCCCACTTCCTGGGAAAGCGGGACCATTGCTTGGCATCTGCTATCACTGGGAGACAGCATGGTGGTTGGGGGTGGGGTTGGAGGGGAGAGTATTGAACTTGCAGGCATGAGAGTTGAGTCTGGCCCTTGTTCTTCCACTGACCAGCTAAAGGGTCTTGGGAGTAAGTCACTGTGCCTCAAAATGAGTCACTTGTGTCAACTATGAAGCTGTTGGATAGAACTTGGTCACTTCTAGCCATAACGCTGCAACTGAAATTGTTTTTTTCTATGTCCAGTCACAACTGGCCTCCCTGTAGCTTCCAGCTATTGGTTTTAGTTCTGGCTTTGAGAACTCTAGGGGGTGTTTTATCTCTCATTGACATGGCAGCTCATCAAGTGTTTGAAGATGGCAGCAGTGACCCTCCTAAGTTATCTCTTCTTTAGTATAAACATCTCAAGGAATCATAAATCTTTCTTTTATGACTTGGCTTTCAGACATCCCTCTCATTGACAGCCCTCTTCCGGATGAACTCAATTTTAGCTCTTTAAATTTGGTCCCCAGAACTGGATGTAACGTTTCAGAACTGTTCTAATAAACACAGGAAGTATTAAGACTATAACAACCAGCTCATCTGTGTCCTTAATCTAGGCCCTGTGCTGCTTTTAGTAAAGTTTGCATTTAACACAGGTGTTTGAGCCACCAGAGCCATTCCTGAGCACAGACTGTGTGTGTGGTCAGCTAAAGAAAGCCACCGGGTTCTTTCCACAGGAACTATTCTTCGGCCAGTTCTTTTCTCGTCTTGTACACAAGCACCCTGAATGATTCTCCCCCTTTTATTATACGAGCAATACGTACTCCTAGCAGTGTTTAAAAAAAAATTGAGAAATCTCTGAAATTGCGATACTCAGATAACATTGTTAACTTTTCTTATGTTGATATATATAAATTACTTTTTACAAAAATATTAGCACTTAATGGTTTTCCTTGCATGCTGATGTTTCTATCACTCCTTGTGTCTGATTTTATCATATCATTCTGCTTCTGAATATTCCTGTATCCCAATGAAGAAGTGACCTCAATCTGAAACTGGTTTTTACCCTACTGCTGCATATTTCTAGTCTTGTCTCCAGCCATTGCCCAGCTGTCACCCATCCTCACCATGGTTCAGACTTTCAGCCACACTGGAATCTCCTAGAATCTTTCTCATCTTCTTCCTCTGCCGCCCGCCCCCCAGCTCGGTCCCCATTTGTCCTTTTGGAAAATGCCTATTCATCATTTAAGACACAGCTCAAATATTACCTCCTCCATGAAGTTTACCTGACTTTTTCTCCCATCTCCATTCCATGAGAACTCCCTGTTCTCTTATCTGTATCTCTGTTCATCTTTGACACAACTCTTTCATAATATGTGAGAATGTATAGTTGGAGATCCCTGACTAAGATCATGTCCTACCCTGGGAGCACATATAAACTGTCCACACCTTAGTGTTAGAAAACTCTGTCAGAAGAGGAAGGGCTAAGACAACTCCTCAGCCTGTGATGGCTGCTCTTTTGATGTTCACATTAATGACCCTATTCCTTGGGACAGTTTGCTCTCAGACGTGGCAGGTTTGATATTGGAATAGAGATCAAGGTTAAAATTAGAGGAAAGAAAAAAAGATATGTTCTATGTAATAGACTCGAGACAATGGGTTTCAAAAAATTCCTTCTTACAAATGTTTATACTCTTGTATGTTCATGATTCACATACATACAGTCTGTTTATTAAAATTGTTTTCATTAGGAATGTGTAACATAGACTCAATTTATTTTTGGAGAGCACAGACTAAATTAATATAAAAATAAATTTAGCCAAGGCAGCTAATTTGAATGGTATGTGTTTTGTTTGAGTGTGCTTTGGTGACTTCTCCAGTGAGGAACATCTATTTTAACATCTATTTTAATGCAGTCACTTATTAAAAATGAGCTGTTCTCCTTGCTCATATAAATCAGATTTTCAAGCACACTTAATCTTAGAAGAGTGTATATGTGCACACGTCTGCCCATGAGCAGGAATCCAAAGATATTTGTTAAAACTGTCCTCACAGTGACATTAAAAAATTGGCTTTGTCTGTGTAAGTTCCCATCTTTAGGGAGAGGAAAAATGATTGGGAATCACAGGCTTGAATCCCTCAAAGGGCAAAACTTGTAAGGTGAAGATGAAGTGTGGAGTCTGGGAACTCTCCCTCCGTCTGTGAGAGGCAGACTGGTCTCAAAGCTGCTGCCTAGGATTTAACTGTGGGCCGGCGTTGCCCTTTTGAACTCCCCCTGCCTGCTGCAATTCTGGTGTCTACTCTATCATGGGTCCCAAGACAGTTTCTGCTCCAGACTGTCTGAGGAGCCTGGGGAACTCTGAGAGGAAACCTTTCAAGTCTGCTTTTCTTGAGAATGCGAGATCTGCGAAACTTGGCCAGACATCACATTGGGTCTCCCTCTGTGGTGACTCAGAAATCTCAAGGAGAGCAGGAAAATCTAGAGGAACACTAATAGCGTTAAGAGGGCCAGAGGGCAAAAGGGATGAAATTTGTGTTTCCATTGAGTGGGTGATATTTTTCATCTCAAAGCCTGATGTAAAATCTTGCTGGTTTTGGGTTATCTACAGACTGAGAAGATAAACACTACTATTAAAATATTTCATCTCTCCCAAATGAGGCCCTGCACAAACTTCCTTCTATGTGCAAAGCTTTCAGCAACATCCATACAAAGCCCAGGCAGGCATCCAAAATCTACTCTTGCTTTATTTGAAGTTAAACGGCACTATCTCTGTGGGAGAGGGTGGGGGTTAGGGAGGAGGGGTCCTAGAAGAAGGTCAAGGATGAGTCCAGGGAGAGGGAGACATTAATACATTGCCAAACCAATCACAGTGTTTCCTTTCTATCACTAAGAGCGTAGAATCCTGGACAGGTTGTTTAAAGTTAGGCCCTTTCCGGCAATATTCAGACTTGGGTTACCCACAAGCTTAGTTTAAGGATTTGGTATGATTTCAAACATTTAATTGCCGGTTAGAACAGGAAAGTCTATATCCCTTCAGGTGGGGCCATGCCCTGCGCTTCCTGTGAGCACTCCTCTGCGCTCATGGCTGAGCTGTAGTGGGTTCGAGATCAGTAATCATTGAGCCGCACACCCTGGCAGCTTTCCCACGTGGCCTACCAACTTGACAGGACCTTACAGAAATGGGCCAGGACCGATGCACTGTGTGAATCCCCAGAGCTAATCCACTTAAGATAGAAGGTTCAGCTTGGCCTGTGAGAAAGGATCTCCGGTTTTCATGGAGCACTAAGACTTCTCTGTACTTTTATGCCTTCTCTGCCCATTGAAACAGATCTTTCTACTGTTCCCTAAATCAGGTGGTTCTCCGTGACTTTAGACAAACATCTCCAAAGTGCTACAAAAGCTCCATTTTTTATAAACTCAGATCCAGCCAGGGCGTCAGCAACCAATTAAAAAGCACCTAAGAATCAAAACTTAGTCTCTGAAACCAATAGTGCAGATCAATATTCCTCCAAAGGTCTCAGAATTCTTAGCTCAAAAATACATGTTTTATTTCAAGCACATTATTTGCATATCCCTTTAGCAAACATTTTCATGAGTCTCTAGACAAAAGTTTGTAAAATACGATAAACAGAAACACATCTGAGTACTCCCCTCCCTCAGAGGTAGTTAAGCCTAACATTCAAAGCATGACAGATTCAATATTATGACACATTTTAGAGGCAGAATGAGAACATGAAGACACATAGAGTCTCTTGCCTGAACTTCAAAAACTTACATTTGCCCAGAGTCTGGAAGAGACCTTCAGGAGCTGGGCTCAGTTCCTTGCTGTTGTGTGATCCTGCTTACCTGATTTTTGCTCAACAGTCTATTCCCAGGGCAGGTAAATGGCATGCACCCATATGTTCACATCCAACATTTACTGCCCTGTTCTCCAAAGATCATCAGGCCCAGCACTGGCCTCCTCTGAGTCAATACGGTGCAGTCCAGTTCTTTGCATTGGGATTGTTCCTAACTCTGGATGCACTTGTTCTCAGCTGTCACCTGCCACCCCCCCACCAAAGACCCCAGCTGGGGTCCTTTACCATCTGGTGTCAGAGGCTACCATCTTTCCCTCTGCTAATTCTCCTTGTTGTAGGTTCAGTGGCCTCTACCCCGAAGCACATTCCTGGACACTTTGAAGTTTCATCTGTCATCCAATCTCTGGCATCCACTCAGCATCCTTGGGAGGCTAGGGAAGGTAGCAGCATGTCATTGTCACTTGCTGATCAAGAGCAACCCTCTGAAAAGTGGTGCTTAGGATATGTTTGGGGGGCAGGGTGGAAGCAGTATATATATATATATATATATATATATATACACACACACACACACACATACACACACACACACACACATATATACACACACATACATACATATATATATATATTTATTTATTTATTTTTAAAGATTTTATTTATTTATTTGACAGACAGAGATTACAAGTAGGCAGAGAGGCAGGCAGAGAGAGAGAGAGAGAGGAGGAAGCGGGCTCTCTGCTGAGCAGAGCCCGATGCGGGGCTCGATCCCAGGACCCTGGGACCATGACCTGAGCTGAAGGCAGAGCTGCCCAGGTGCCCCAGTATATATTTTTATAAATAGAAATCTATTTTCCATTTATAAACATTCTGCTGAGAGCAGAAATATTGGCACAGGCATACTCTGTCAGTTTTTGGTTGACTGACATATAGAATCTCTTCTTTTGAACTGTATTACAAATCATAGTGTGTGCCTAGCGTTTAGCCCTCATGGAAGCCCTAGGACTCAGGCCTATTTTTAATACCCATTTTACAGATAATGAAATAGAGATGCCCCGTTACCGAGTTAGCAGGTGACAGGGCTGGGATTTGAATGCGGGCTATGGTGCTTCCGAGTCTAGGCTCCTAATGCCATGTAGCGTTACATGCTGCCAGGTCAGCACCAAAGTCATCCCCCACAAACGACACCACTTCTTCCCTCTTTCCATTTTCTTCTTATCTCGGCTCTTATTTTCATCTTTATTGTACACCTCCTCTCACGGGTCTTTTTCAAGTCTTTCATTTTGCCAAATGGGCCTGATAATTATCAAACATCCTCAAATCACCAACAGTAGTAGACTGATGATGCCCAAGACCAAAAGGACCACACGCGAAGAGTTTGGGGACTGGGGTTTGATCTTCTCTCTAGAAGCTTTTAAGTTGCAAATATATAAATAGAGAGTTCCTGTATTCTGAGAGTGATACACGCACACAGTTCAGATTATATTCCCCGCAGCCTGTCTGCACCCTCATTGTATAAATAGGCTTGACACCCAGTGGTGGCAGGCTGCTTAAAAGCAGGAAATGTGCATGCCATTCATCTTTGTCTTTCCTGGGCTTAGCCCTAGAAGGTGTTCACTAAACATGCTGAATGAATGACTAAAAGAACTAACAAAAGACCGATAGGTGTCATACCCCAACAAAAAGAAAAGAGAAAAATAAAGCAGGGGGGAGGAGGGAAGGCAGGATGGAGGGCGAGTCTCCTTAGTTGGAGGGCGCACTCCAGTGTGGAGACTCTCACTAGCTGCACGTGGGATGGGCTTGGATTATTCCTTAGCGGTGATTGTTTCAAAATGAGGCATCCTATCTCTGAGGGCTCCATGCTGGTTTGGCTGACATTCTCCTAAGAATTTTAGAGTATGAGTATTATTTGGAAATAGGACAGTAACAAATAAAATTAGTATGTTTAATTTCCAAAATCCAAGTACCAGAAATTATCGCCTTGAGATGAAGAGCCGTTTACAAAGCCATATATGATTTGGACACCTCAGCCTGCCTACTGTCTCTCAAAGTCCTGGGGTCTGAGGAATCCCAAAATGAAACATACTTTAAATGGACTTCCTGGCAGGAGCTTCTCATAGGTTTTTATCATGGCAAGCACCATAAATAGCCCTAGAAAAGCTATTTTTAAAAATTTAGTTCCTTTAGTTAACTACTAAGATTTGATATGTCTAAGTTTAAAACTTCAGTTGTAACAACAGGTAACCTGCTTACTGAATGTCAGACACGATTTCTAAGTGCCGTGCAGGCATTATATCCTTTAAGTCTCACCACATTTCACATCCTTGTCACTACTTTACAAATGAGGAAAGGAAGGCAGACACCAGGTTACCAGTCTCAGTGGCAGAACGAAAATAGGAATCCAATCAGCCTAACTCCAGAGCCTGCACTATGGACCATTGGTCCTCTACTACCCCATGATGAGTTTCATCTAGAAAATGCCAAGACCTGCTGATCTCTTGGCCCTTGCCTTTCTTTCTTACCAACGCCTGTTCCTTAGCTTCCACGCCATGTGCTGGACTCCCCCCCCGCCCCCCCTGCCCACCTCCCTGCCTGTTCTCCCACTCAGGTCTGAAAGGTCACAGGTACACACCCAACTCCAGATAGCATTTAGCTGGCTTCCCCTCTAACATTTAGGAAATGTTCATTAAATGCTCCAGCCATTTAACAAGTCTATTTAACTTTATTTTCAATTTAACCACGTATCATTTCAATTTCCTTTTCCTCAGTATTGTATAGCCCTGGGAATAAAAGTTGGAAATGTGCCTATCATCAACTGAGTCATATTTTATGGGTCTCTTCCTCTCAAGTCACTATTTCCTTAACTTTTTTTTAAGATTAAAAATTTTTTATTGTAAAATATAACAGGTATAGAATATATGGCACACAAAACGAATATGTGGCTTAGTAATTGTTTATAAAAATAGCTTATTATTTATATAAGTTATATAAATAACATATATGTAATGAATTCTTTTGTAATTGTAATAAACAGTAATTGTTTATAAAAATAGCTTATTATTTATATAAGTTATATAAATAACTTATATATGTAATGAATTCTTTTGTAATGTCTATAAAGCAAGCACCCTGATATCACCACCCAGGTCAAGAAATAGAACTTGCCACTTGCTCAGGAACCCCCTTCCATGTGATCTACCCAGTTCACTACTGTTCCACAAAGTTATTGCTCTAGTCTAACTATGGTATTCACATTCCAGGTGATTTTTTTCATTCCATATAATTTTTAACATTTCGTAGGCTTAACTGACAGTAAATAACACATAATTAATGGGCAAAATTTGACAAATTTTGACATATGTCTATATATCAATACAACAAAGATAAAGAATATGTCCATCAGTCTCAAAATTTTCTTGTTACCCCCTTGGAACTACCCTCCCTGCTCCTCACTCCTTTGAGGTAGCCACTGATCTTCCTGTCACTATGCATTTATTTGCATTTTCTAGGGATTTATGTAAATGGAATCATACAGTATGTACTCTTTTTTTTTTTTTTTTGACCTGGCTTCTTTCACTCAGCATTATTAAAAACATATCCATGTTGCATTGCGTGAATAATAGTTTATTTCTTTTTATTGATGAATAGGATTCCATTACATATGTATGTGTATATATGCACACATATACACATATATATGACACATATCTATAATACATGCACTATATATGGCATATCTGTACATGTGATATATATCACAATTTGTGCATTCAGTCAATATTTAAATTGTTTCTGGTTTTTTATCATTAACAAAGCTGCTTGTGTCCAAGTCTTTGGATGGATTTATACTTTTCTCTTAAATAAAACACTAGGAATAGGACTAGATTATATGATAGATGAATGTTTAGCTTTTAAAGAAACTGCCAAATTGCCTTCCAAGGTGGTGTATCATTTTACTTTCCCACCATCAGTGTACAAGTGTTCCAGTATTTCTGCATCCTAGCCAGTATTTGGTATCACCAGTTTTTCTATATTTTAATCATTTTAATAGGCGTAGGGTGGTATTTATTATGATTTTAATTGATATTTCCCTAATTACTAATGAGTAGAGCATCTTTTCATGGGCTTACTTGCCATCGGTATATCTTCCTTAATTAACTCTCTATTAAAATCTTTGGCCCATTTTAAAAATTAGGTTTTTTTCTTATTGTTTTCTTATTATTGAGTTTATTATATTACTTATATATTCTAGTTAAAGACCTTTATCAGATATATGCTTTGCAAACATTTTCTCCTTATCTGTGGATTGTCTTTGAATTCTGCCAACAGCAACAGCGGAAGTTTTCAATTTTCATGAAGTCAAATTTATTGGCTTCTTTAATGGATCATACTTTTGATGTTATATGTAAGGAATTCTTGCCTAATTCAAGCTCACAAAGATTTTCTCCTATTTTCTTCTAGGCATACACATTATACTTTTATGTTATGGGTTCAGATCTATGATCTATTTTGGTTTTTTTTTAATAAAGAGTTTATTTTATTTTATTTTTTTAATTAAGTAAGCTCTGTGCCTAACATGGGGCTCGAACCCATGACCTCCAAATCAAGAGTTGCATGCTCTGGGGCACCTGGATGACTCAGTCTGTTAAGGGTCGGTTTAGGTCATGACCTTTGGTCTTGGGGTTGAGCTGCTTGTCAGACTCTGTGCTCTGTAGGGAATCTGCTCCTACTTCTCCCTTACCCTCTACTTGTGCATGGGTGTGTGCTCTCTTTCAAAAAAAAAAAAAAAAGAAAAAGAAAAAGAAAAAGTCACATGATCTATCAGCTGAGAAAGCCAGGTGCTCCCTATGATCTATTTTGAATTAATTTTTTTAAGATTTTATTTATTTATTTGACAGAGATCATAAGTAGGCAGAGAGGCAGGCAGAGAGAGAAAGAGAGGAAGAAGCAGGTTCCCTGCTGAGCAGAGAGCCCAATGTGGGGCTCCATCCCAGGACCCTGGAATCATGACCTGAGCCGAAGGCAGAGGCTTTAACCCACTGAGCTACCCAGGTGCCCTTGAATTAATTTTTATATATGGTGTAAGGTATACATTGAGTTTCTTTCTTTTTCTTTTTCTTGGGGGCGGGGGGGGGGGGCAACATGGCTATCCAGGTGTTTGAGCACCATTCGTTAAAAGATTGTCCTTTTTCCACTAAATTGCCTAAGTAACTTTGTCAAAAATTGGTTGCCTGTATATGAATAGATCTCTTTCTGAACTCTTTATTCTCTTCTGTTAGTCTATTTGCCTGTCTTAATGCCTGTACTACACTGTTTTGACTACTGTAGCTTTATAGTACATCTGAAACCACATCATTTTGGTCCTTTACTTTTGTTGTTTCACCATTGTTTGGCTATTGTGTAGCCAATCTTTACATTTCTATCTGAATTTTAGAATCAGCTTGTCATTTCTATCAAAAACCCTGCTGGGATTTGAGTTGAGATTGTGTTGAATCAATAGATTAATTTCAGAGAATCAACTTCTTTAAGAAACATTGAGTCTTGTGACTGATGAGGAGAAAGTATATATGTCCATTTACTAGGTCTTCTTTAATTTCTCTAAGCTGCATTTATACTTTTCAGTAGATTTTGTTAGATTTATTCTTAAGTGGTTTATTTTTTATTACAAAGTGCTTTTTTTTAAGGATTTTATTTATTTATTTGACAGACAGAGATCACAAGTAGGCAGAGAGGCAGGCAGAGAGAGAGAGGAGGAAGCAGGCCCCCCGCTGAGCAGAGAGCCTGATGCAGGGTCAAGCCCAGGACCCTGGGATCATGATCTGAGCTGAAGGCAGAGGCTTTAACCCACTGAGCCACCCAGGTGCCCCTACAAATTGCTTTTAAATTTCAATTTCTGATTGTTCATTTTGATCTACAGAAATGAAATTGACTTTTGTATATTAATCCAATAAGCTGCAACCTCGCTAAACTTATTCTAGTAGATTTTTGGAAATTTCATAAGATTTATTACATGCACTCTCATGTTTTTAAAAAAAGTTTTATTTCTCCTTACAAACTAGATGCTCACTGTTTTTTTTTCTTGCCACATTCCACTGGTAGAACTTTTAATAAAATGTTGAATAGGGACGCCTGGGTGGCTCAGTTGGTTAAGCGGCTACCTTCAGCTCAGGTCATGATCCCAGCGTCCTTGCATCGAGTCCCACGTCGGGCTCCTTGCTCGGCAGGGAGCCTGCTTCTCCCTCTGCCTCTGCCTGCCACTCTGTCTGCCTGTGCTCTCTCTCTCTCTCCCTCTCTCTCTCTGACAAATAAATAAATTTTTTAAAAATGTTGAATAGAAGTGGTGAGAATGGACATTTTTGCCTTGTTCTTGATGTTAAGGAGAAGGCATTCAGTCTTTCACTGTTGAGTATGACGTTAGCTGTGGTTTTTCATAGATATCCTTTATCAGGTTGAAGAAGTTCCCTCCTTTCCTAGTTTACTGAGAATTTTTATCAGGATGTTGGATTTTGTAAATTACTATATCTGCCTCTCCTGAGATGATCATATGGTCTTCTAAAATACAGTACATTGCTTGATTTTCATATGTTGAACCACCCCCTCTTCATCATGATATATAATCCTTTATATATATGATTGGATTGGATTTGCTAAAAATTTTGCTCCGTTTCTTTATGTTTTAAATATTCCCATATACTGGTGATTTGGGCCTCTACCTGGCTTATTAGATTTAGTCTCTGTGCACTAAATACCACCTAAGCCAGCCAGAGGTTATTTACTGACATAAGTAACGGTTTTTTCCTCCACTTTAAATATTTATGTGCTTCTGACTGAGGACCATTGAAAATCAAAGAGGAGCCCTCCCCCCACACACACATACACACACATTGTTTCTGCAACCTCATGTAGAGGGTCTGATTTGAGTTTCACCAAGAAAATAGTAGAAGAGAAAGGAGACAGGCCAAGGGTCTTTTCAACCTTCCTGAGTAAAGTTAACATAAGACTAAGCTTATTGAGTAACTCTCAGTGTGGCCTACAGAAGACGGCCATGGAAGAGAAGCATAAGTATTTGGGGGAGCACTGTAAATACTATGCTATCTCATTTATTGCTCTCTATGTCAGCCTTAACACAAAACTTCCTGCTGCCTTGGACTGAAATAGAGTCCCTGTTCCAAGATGAATGTGATGGGAGAGACTGGGCTTTGGAAAAATGTACAAATGCTACCTTGGACTAGAGGGGTGCCTTCTGGCCGCCTTCTTTAGCATATCCACAAACACCAGTGTATTTCAGTATGACTTAGACTCTAAGTGTAGGGGAACTAGACTCAAGGTTTATAAATTTAGGTAGGATGTGGTGAGTGATAGCAAGATACCTGTGTGACAGTAGAAGTTGGAGAGCGAAAATAAGAAGACCAGGAGGACACAAACTCAGTGGGTCCCAGTAGGTTTTATGCGTAGTTTCAGAGAGTACCCCTGGGAACAAGGACTGTGGAGATCTTCAAGGCTGCCCCCACCTAGTTCACAGAAGAGATTGTTAATCCCAGAACATCCTTTTCTTTTCTCTTCTTGGTATGATCAGAATGTACTTCCTCCTACCCAAGTTTAGCAAAAATTTATTTCCTTGGGAAACAATGCCTCATGTGTTCAGGGCTTAGGTCAGCACGCACAGTGGTACTTTGCACTTCCTGGGATCTCCACCACCTTGTTCATTCAACGCTGCCTAATTTCGCCCTCACCTGTCCTTTGAATCACCAGCTGGTTTGAGGAAAAGAAGATACCTCTGCCAACAGCTCATAATAATCTGAGACAATTTTATAATCAGCCCCAAAGAACACAGAGCAGGTACCAGATTCACCTCAACCTGAGACTATCCTTTTGTATCCATTTTTCTCCCTCTAGATGAACTTCATGTGTTTGAGGAAGGGCACCGGGAGGGATGAACAAGGAAAAGGAAATGACTAGGAAAGCCATAGTCAAGAGAACTCTTCCTTCCTCTTACCTCTTTTGTATTTTTTTTTCCTCTAGAGAAGTCTATAAATGCCCTGGTCTCTGCTTTTTAAGAGAGTGATTAGTAGGATCTCTTTGTTTCTAACTCACAGAATCTTAACATTGGAAGACAGGGGGAGGCTGGACACATTTTAGCAGACGTTCATTACCGAGCCATCTCCTAAAGAACATCCCAGTCTCTAAGGAAGTGATCCAAATTGTTCATATACTTATTGTTTAAGATAGATAAAGTATCTTACATATCCACTATATTCAACATATATGGCACATTTATGGGAACTAGAATATAAATTTTAAAAATCAAAATAAACACTTAAACTTATCTTTGTGTGGCTTGTAACTATGATTGAGCTGTTGTTGAATCCTTTTAGGGCAGTAGATACTCGATAAGTGTTTACATATTAAGCCTTCACATAGTACTGATTATATGCTAAACATTGCTCTAAATACCTCAAAAATACGAGTTCATTTATTCCTCACTCATTATAAGAAAGATGCCATTATTACCTTCATTTTACAGATGAGAAAATGGCATCCAGAGATAAAGGACAAGTTGAGGTTACCCAACTAGTAAACGGAGGAGCTAGCATTTATTTGGTCCCAAGCAGACTGAGGCTCTTAACATTTGCTAAGAATATATTAATACTGAATTTTTAAGTATTTAGTATTTTTGATGCTTATGGGATTGTGATATGATTCAGCATGAAAAATGAAGATCATATGAAGTTTTCATTGATCTAAAAGAATTAAACACCAGATTTCAGAATATGTCTTCTCTTCCAAAATTACCTGCTGGCTATTGGCTCCATTTGGGTTGATCCACAGTAGTTGTGTTATTGTGATGCAACCCTTACCCCAGATTACCTTTGGAGTTAAACGAGCATCATTGCTTTTCTTGCTATATAGAAGTAAAAGAATCCTATACCCATTTTGTCAATATACATTTTGTATATTTCATTACAAATCTGAAATCCCTCATTTTTCTTCAGAAACTGTTAATTTTGAATTCTATGAAAAGAATGCTGGAGAAAACATTCTTTTATTTTCATGGTGGAATATTGTCTAGTTTTACAGTTTGCAGGTACAAATTCAGTTTGAATACCTCATACACACACTTCATTGAACTTATGGATTCTGGGATAGCTGCGAACATACATTATTAGATTCTGTGCTTTATTTGGATTCTAATGCACCACGCAGGAAAACTTTTGCTAATCTGTCATGTTTTTCTAGTTCCTATCCACTTAACGGAGCCGCTGCAACATTCTTCACCAAGAATTCGATTCTAGTAGTTCCCCATAATATTCTGTGGTAATGACTTGACAATGAGTCTATTTGTTTCTCTTTTAATACCCTTATCACTTTATGGGCGCCTGGGTGGCTCAGTGGGTTAAGCCTCTGCCTTCAGCTTAGGTCATGATCTCAGGGTCTTGGGATCGAGTCCCGCATCGGGCTTTCTGCTTGGCAGGGAGCCTGCTTCCTCCTCTCTCTCTCTGCCTGCCTCTCGGCCCACTTGTGATCTCTCTGTCAAATAAATAAATAAATTCTTTAAAAAAATAACCGTACCACTTTATCTTCACATTTCTTCTGTAATTATTTTGCTATACATTTTACTGTGCTTCCTTTTTGTTACTTCTAATGTACTGTAAATTCTCAATATGGTTTTGTTAGTCAATCTCTAGAACCTTTTCATACTAACCATCTCCCCGACCCACCAAGGTGTCACTGAAGAGCTGCGGTCCCTGACTAAAGCTCTTGCTCCAACTTTCCTATTCCATATGTACCTTTAAGTACTATTAGAAACTAGATAAATACTTGCTATCTCTTGTTAAGGCTTATATTACTCATAGTTAACCTGTTTTAGTACTCTGGGATTTTCCCTTTCACACAAAATTGTACAGCATTCTCTCCTACCCTACCTCATCCTTTTCTTTTCTGTAGCCAGTTCTTAAGCAAGGATGGGCCATGGATAAACCCAAGGGTTAGCTGTAGGAATCACCCCCAGGCTAATGCCAAACGTTATGTGTATTATGTGCTGTACACATTCAAAATGAACTATTTTAAAGATGCCAACGTAGAGGCACTTGGGTGGCTCAGTCCATTAAGTGTCTGCCTTTGGCTCAGGTTGTGATCTCAGGGTCCTGAGATTGAACCCCGCATTGGGCTCTTTACTTAGTGGGGAGTGCGCTTGTTCCTCTCCCTCTGCGTGTTCTCTCTCTCTCTCAAATAAATATATAAAATCTTTTTTTTAAGTGCTTAAAGATGCCAACATAATGATATTTACTAAAAAAAAAAAAAAAAGGGATGCCTGGGTGGCTCAGTTGGTTAAGCCGCTGCCTTCGGCTCAGGTCATGATCCCAGCGTCCTGGGATCGAGTCCCACATCGGGCTCCTTGCTCGGCAAGGAGCCTGCTTCTCCCTCTGCCTGCCACTCTGTCTGCCTGTGCTTGCTCACTCTCTCTCCCTCTCTCTCTGACAAATAAATAAATAAAATCTTAAAAAAAAAAAAAAAAAGAGCCACATGTATTTATTGGCTTGTTTCTGGCGTTTGTGCTGAGAAAATTGTTGGATGTCATTTCTGAGTGGTAAGTTTGTCCTTAGGGCCTTTAATAACTCCCGTGTGGAATAAAAATTAGGGAAATTACTGGACTCTGGCTATATATGCAGCATGCTTATGATTATTGTACAATGTGATATTTGAGAAGACTTAGGAGGGTTTGGAACTATCTTCCTTGCCTTTGTTTTGTCCAGTCTCCAGTCAACACTGGGTGGACCCCAGCTGAGCACAGTGGGAGGGGCGGGTGGGGACCTTGGAGGGGGGGGGAGAACCCTGCTGTGCACTGGGCAGATATGCTGCAGGTGCTGAGTGTGGCTGGTGCGGCAGGCAGGATAACCACAGCAGGGTGCAAGGCCAAAGGCAGAGGCCAGGTGGGCCATCACAACGCACTGTGGTGACATGATGACAGGAAGTCTGGGAGCAGATGCTGCTTTGAGGTTCGAGGGAATTGAGCAGGCTGTCAACATTGAAGAAACCTGTCAGCAGGCAGTAGAGACCTAGCCACTGGGTTGCTAGTCAAAGTCAGAACTCCCAAGGACTATAAGAATCACACAGTTGAAGGAACAGTGGAAACTAGGCAAGTTCCTAGGAGAGAGATTAAAAAATGAGGCACACAGGCAGAGTTCATTCCTATAGGCAGAGTTCCCGGAAGCCAAGAATGAGGCTAGACTAAAAGAAATTCAAGTAAAAACTTGAAGTCATTTCATCACTAGATGGAAAATATATTTATTTTAATTCATCAACTGACTGCTTTGCATTATTGTTTATGAATAGTGGGAAGGCCCACTCTTGCTGTCATTGCTTTGATTTAAAAAATTTAAAAATAAGCACAACAAATAAAAATAAAAACAAACAGACAAACAAACAAAATCCTGGCATCCATTAGAGCTAGATGCTGTCTGTCTCTCCCAACCTTCTGATCCAGATAAAGTTGGCTTGGGGATTGTCAAATTTTATTAGCCATGTCTCATTTTGCCTCCACCAGCAGGGAAAATCTAGGCAGCAACAAGCAAATTTGACCAGACTGCTAACAGTCACTGGGATTTCATGTTTTCCTACAACCGTGTGAAACACTGAAAGGCGTGAATTATAGCAGAATGCTGAGGGTCAAGAGAAACCTGGGAAAAGGGAAAGAAACTTTTCAGGGCACACTACCCTAGCAAACTCTTTTTTTAATGTACTTACAGCTGTGTTGTGATGCAGAGCAAATTATGCTTACTCCGATTTTTATCCCAAACCATAAGTAGATGCTAATTTGAAAACTATACGGGGAGTGTCAAGAAAATAGGGGAAAATAAATTCAAATTAAAAACAGCAGAAGTGTTTCCTATTCAGATGCTTTGTTTAGTTTTTGTCTAAAACAAGGATCAGCAAACTTTTTTGGTAAGGAGCCAAATAATAAATATTTGGGATTTCATAGGCCATTTGATCTCTATAGAAAAATATTCAGTTATGTCCTTGAGCTGTGCAGGTAGCAACAGACAGTCCCTTAAGAGCATAGCATTATGCCATCAACACGTTGTCTACAGAAATAGGCAGCATGACAGATTTGGACACTGGGCCATAATTTGTTGACCCCTGTTCTAATAAAAACAAGAAAACAGCATTTCTAGCCACACAGGTGTGTGATATACTATTCTCATTGAACAGTGAAGAATGTATATTTTATAGTAACTACAAAAAGCAAAAGACACCTTTAGGTAATTTGTATTTTTCATAGAGGCAAAATTTATCATTTTGATTCAGTTAAATAATAAATACTGTGTACCAGTTATATTTTTACTCAGTACTAGAGGAACATAAAAGAATATCTTGATGACCTCTGACCTCCAGGAGCTTTTAGTGTACTTGGGAAACGAGACAGGTAATTTTGCTAAGCAGCACAGACATCATACGGAGAATGAGTGGAGACCTTCAGAGGGGACAGGACGAACGTGAACTGGAACACCTGGGTCTCCAGGAGGAGGTGTGGTTCTGAGTCCTGGAGGCCAGCATTTATTTGCACAAAGTGGGAAGAGAAGAGCATTTTGGGGAAGAGGTAAGGAGACCAGGAGGAGAATGAACAAAGTTTATGTGTTCAGAAAATAAATATTTGAAGTAAAGCAAGGTAGCCAGGCTAGCCAAGGCAAGGTGATTGTGCTTCCCGTGCTTTCTAACCTTCATCCATAAGAAGGGAGTAACAGTCGTAGGTGCCTAAGAGGGCTGCCAGGAGGATTTCAGACATGAGGGGCAAATGTTATAGTATTTGTCAAATAAATTAGTACTAGAGTGAATGACTGGTTGACAAGATATGATAAGACACCATATGATCGAAAACAGAATAATTTTGCAAAAGACATTTATCATGCAGTCACACAGGAAGCATCTGCAGTGTCTACTACTTTCTGGACATGCCCAAGCTGCTCGGCTGGGCATCTGTAATTGTTCTCTGATCCCAGACGACGATGAGTAAGGGAGGGGTGTAAAGGGTAACTCACAGTTTCCAGCCTCCCGTGCCACTAAAGCTGAAAGGAAGCCAAGCAGGAGAGTTGCTTCATGGGAGAAAATGAGGAGCAATTTTGCACACGTTGTCTTAGAAGTGCTGGTGAAAACACCCAAGTGGAAACAGCCTGGCAGCAGTGGGTTGTTTAAGCTGGGGCTGGAGACAACTGCAAGCCATCAGCCTGGGGCGACCACCGAGGTCTTGAGACAAGGAAACCAGATCAAAGGGAACATCAGGTCATTGACTCTTGAACTGACACACATCTTCATTTATTTGGGAGAAATAAACCGCTACTGTTAACTCAGATTTGTGGGGGAGGTAGAGAGTATACAGCTCTCCCCGCCTCCCCTGGACTTGATAAGTGTGAGTCAAATGTGAGTTTCATAGTAGGCTGGGGTGTGAAGTTGTAAAGTGCGCAGTAGTCTATGTGAACAGATTTTTCCCATCTCGAGCAGAGCCTGCAGAGCTGCAAACAATGCTGCCTTATGAGCTCTGGTCAGTCTGGTCATGGGATACCTGCGGGGATTTCTTTCCTGCCTCAGAGAAATGGCTTCCCCATGACTTGGCAGGGAGACCGGACTGAGGAATGCTTCTGGCTGTGGGTGCATTCCAGCTCAGGATGATGTCTCAGACGCTTTCCTTTTAATGAAGCACCAGCCCTTTTCTCCCTCTTGTTGTTTTTGTTTTTTTAAGAAAGGTTGTTACAAGTGAAATATAATGGAGTCCTGACTGTGTTTCATTAACTTTTAATTTAAGCTGTTAGTATGGAGTTAGTTAGCGGACTTGTGAATCAATTAGCTAACCAGTGGGATTCCATTTTAACAAGGGGAGTACTGTATGTTTTCAAATGATTGCTCTGTGTGTGAATGTGCGGGACAAGGAACTTTGTTCTTTGTCCAAAAGATGGAAGTGAATCCCAGTCCTTGCTCCTGCCTTCTGGTTCCAAGTTGGTGACTTGGCTGGAACAAATTGTGCCTCACCAAACCCTTATCTTCTATGCAAGTATGGGTGGGTTACTGAATAAATCTAGTAGAAACTCATTTTTTCATGCCGATGAACTCAAAAGACTTTCAGAGTCAGATAAAAAAAAAAAATTCACCATGAATGATAGTGAGCATTTTGAACATGCAGAGATTCCTCATACCCTGGGAAGCAGTAACCCCTTGGAAATGGTGTAGGAGTCCTATCAAAGTTCCCATGTATGCTCCAGGGATGAAACTGTTTTCCTCTCCCTTCCCAAATCCTGCCTCTAGGTTGGGAAATCTGACTTCTGTTGTTCTAGATCTT
This sequence comes from Mellivora capensis, assembly GCA_004024625.1. NCBI lineage: Eukaryota > Metazoa > Chordata > Mammalia > Carnivora > Mustelidae > Mellivora > Mellivora capensis. The sequence continues at coordinate 9,335 of PISX010015364.1, read as the reverse complement.
GCTTACCAGACCCCTACTGGTAGGGAGAAAATCCTGTAAGCAACTGCAGTCTCAAGTCTGAAATCCTGTAATCTCACAGGAACATGGTAACCTAACTGGGAAATCATGAGGGAAAAGGTAGATCAATTCCAATAAATTGTAGAGAATAAGGTAAAGTTTTAAAACCAGTTTGGATAGACAAAGTTGTTGAAGTAGCATCAGAAAAAACACATAGAAAAATGCATAGAGGGAAAAGATAGGGTCGTGATTCACGTTAAGATTTTGGCAGTGGACAGCCATCAGAAAGGATGAATACCCAGTTTTTGCATCAACATTGATGGGACTGGAGGAGACTATGCTAAGTGAAATAAGCCAAGAAGAGAAAGTCAATTATTGTATGGTTTCACTTATTTGTGGAACATAAGGAATAACATGGAGGACATTAGAAGAAGGAAGGGAAAAACGAAGAAGGAGGGAATTGGAGGAGGAGATGAACCATGAGAGACTGTGGACTCTGAGAAACAAACTGAGACTTTTAGAGGGGAGGGAGGCAGGGGATGGGCTTGCAGGCTGATGGGTATTAAGGAGGGCACGGATTGCAGTGTTATACTTAAACAATGAATCTTGGAACATCAAAAACTAATGATGTACTGTTTGGTAACTAACATAACAAAATAAAATAGATTTTGGCAAAGGAATACTATACAGGCAAAAAAAATGATTTAAAAAGTATACTGACTGGCACAGAAATATGTTCACCAATATTGGAACATTTGAAAAACAAGTTAAATATACCATTAAGTACAGTCCAGTTTTTACTTTAGAATATTACATGCACATGTATGTATAGTCAGCAAAGAAAAAAAAAACAATGGATAGGCAACAAATTATAACCACAGTTATCTCTGGGTCTTGGTAGTGTGGGTGTTTTTATTTTCCTTTTGAGGGTTTTAAAATTGACTTGTGTCATTTTAAAATTGTTATATAAAATGGACTCCTTTCTCCTGAAGCAGAAAAAATAACTTAGGGGTTGAAAGAACATGAAAAAGCTTGGCTTGCAGTCTTTAATCAGGTCCAAAAGCAAGACAGAGACATCCCAGTGGGAGTTTCAACATTTAAAAATCATTTACTAAGGTCATCTATCAAACTAATTAACTGTCATTCTATCTAGCTAACTTTCCATCCATCCAACTCTGTTACCATTGAACTCATTTTTTAAAAAAGATGAGAGATAATGACTCTAAATTTCAAAGAAATGCTTACCGTTTGGCATAAACTTTCCCATTCCCCGGTCAAGGGGGTAAGTAAGTTGCCTGCCGATTCATTCATGAACTTAGTTATTCATTTTCCCACAAAGATTCATCAAGAACTTGTTCTTATACTGCATGATAATAATCCTAAAATGAAACAGCTAGAATACATTTCCTTGTTCAAGTTTTCTGTTTGGGAGGGATCATCTTTTTTTGTGTTCCTCTAGAGTACAAGATGTCAAGAGAGACTACCTACAATCTTGATTTATGAGACTTGTGATTTCTTCAGAAGTATTATAGAAGTCATTTTAAAATGTAGTATTTTTTCAGTAGAGGAAGGGCACACCTGTGCTGTCTAACACAGGAACTACTAACTACATGAGTTTATTTAAATCTAAATTAATCAGGGTGCCTGGGTGGCTCAGTTGTTAAGTGTCTGCCTTCAGCTCAGGTCATGATCTGGGGGGGTCCTGAGATCGAGCCCCGCATCGGGCTCCCTGCTCTGCGGGAAGCCTGCTTCTCCCTCTCCCAGTCCCCCTGCTTGTGGACAGCGCTGGTTTAAATGTAGTTGGTGGGACCCTTGTGTATAGGGAGGCATTTTTCACCATTTTCCTCTTCATTGATTAAGAACTTAGATGTTTATTTGTAGTTAGCTACTTTTGTTTATTCCTTTTTTCTTTATGCTCTTGGTCTAAGCGCTCTAAGCAATAAGTTTTTGAGCATTTCAGCGTTTGTTAGCACTTGTTCCTGAGAGCAGGCCTCAAAAGCCAAATCAGTCCATTTACACACATGTGTGTGTAGATATACTTTGGATTAAATAGTAACTTGAAATGATTGTAAATGACATTTGAGGTTTGAAAGAACGACAAAAAATCTGTGTAACTTTAATTAAAAACATGTTCAGTAATGTTAAAACTGTTCAGCTGTAATCTGGTATCTTTGTTAAGTAGCTAGCTTTCGCTGTGTAGCAAACAGTTTCTAAAATTTCACTGACTTGCAAGAAATATTGCTCACTCCCATGGACAGAAGACAAAATGAACTAATTCCTAGTTTTTCTTTGAGTAGTAGCTTAAAGATGAAATTGCAATCCAGGAATTTTCACAAGTTCAGTATGATTACATCGAACTGGATTTTTCTTAGAAAAATGCCTAGAAAGGCAGAATATATGACAGTCATTACTTTCTGCTTAACCAGAGCATGATTTTTTAAAGTAGAAAATCTGTTTACTTTTTTTAATGTGAAAAAAATCATGTCTGTAGAGTGAGTGAAATATAAATGTTCAGTTTAATGAGTCATTACAAAGTGAAGACCCATTGTGTTTTTTTAAATGTAGGTGTTGGAGGACATGGGGAGATGGAGAGGAGAAGGGAGTTGGGGGAAATTGGAGGGGGAGACGAACCATGAGAGACTGTGGACTCTGGAAAACAATCCGAGGGTTTTGGAGGGGCGGGGGGTGGGAGGTTGGGTGAGCCTGGTGGTGGGTATTAAGGAGGGCACGTATCGCATGGAGCACTGGGTTTGGTGCATAAACAATGAATTCTGGAACACTGAAAAGAAATTTTAAAGATAAATAAAAATTTTAAATAAATAAATAAATAATTACAGGTGTTGTTATTATCCAGGTGTAGTGAGGCCAACGGATCAGGAGATTAGAAGATGACCACTGTTGGGAAGGAAGTTTGTTACACACCATTCCCGAGGGGAGGGACTTGCCACTCCATGCAAGGCCACAGCGGGCAGCACCAGGGTTGGTCGGGGGGCAGAGGGAGCCAGGGGGAAGTGTGGGCAAGAGCCTTTATCATGGTTTCCATGTTAAGGAATGGACGAAGCACGGCCAGACGATTTAGGGTTGTCCAGTTTGAATAATTTTAGCAGGTTCCGGGGTCTGTGTTGCTATCTGCTGTCTGGCTCTGGGGTGGCTGGAGCTCGGGAATAGTGCCCTGAGTGTGAAAGCCCAGTCCAGAAAGAGACTGTGGTTTGGGCCTCGTATGAAAGGTGTGCTGGAAGGAGGGTCATCTAATATCTCTAGAAACTGGCTAGCCCTGGGGGGCAGGGGCAGTCTCTCCAGGGTCACCAAGATCCAGATATCAAAGCTGATCTCTTTTTGGGTAAGTTAAAAAGGCATGATTACCTTACCCAAAAAGAGATACAGATGACAGATAAGCATAGGAAAAGAAGCTCAACATCATGGGTCATAAGGACTTGCAAATTGTGCAATAAGGACACACAGACGACACACCTATGAGAATGAGCCAAATCCAGAACACTGACCCCACCAAATGCTGGAGAGAATATGGATTAGCAGGAACTTGCTTCTGTTGGTGTTTTTTCCTTTCCTTTTGAGGGTTCAAAAGATTAAGCTGCATTTTTAAATTGTTATTAAAAGGCACTGCCTTCTCATAAGTAAACGTTATCTGTCCTTGAAGAGGTGATTCTTGAAATATGTAAAGTTGGATGATAAATTTAAATATCATATTATTGATGGGTAGCTCCTGACTAAGGGTATAAAAAGATTTTTTGGAAAATAACCCAGAGCCTGGCTCTCTCCAGTTTTGGGAGGACCAGGAATGTAAAAGCCTCAAAATTATGCTACTGCTCTAAATCGAGATTTTGTGGTTTAATTTTTTTTAATGTAAGAATTTAACCCATCTGGAATTTATGTTGTCATATAGTGTGAGGTACAGATTGAAATTTATTATTTCCTGTGGTTTACTGAATAATCCATACTTTCTCACTGATTTGAAATGGCAGCTTTATCATTCTCTAAATTCTGCATGTTTGTGGATGTTTCTGGTTTTCTCTTCCATTCCATTGACCTGTGTCTACCCTTGAGCCAGTATCACACTGTTTTCGTTACTGTGCCTTTAAAATCTGTTTGTATCTGTTGGTATGAATATATCAACATGCATACACACACACTGAGTACTCCTCTCTCTCTCCTCTTTATTCCCAGATCAACTCTCGCACACACATGTCACTTTCAGAAGAGAATTTCATTACAATTCTGAGGCATTGACTTAAAATTTTAAAACTGACTTTTGTGGAGAGTCGACATCGTTAGGTCACTGAACCTTATCATCCACAAAGATGACTCTCTCCATTAATTCTAACTCCCTCTGGGGCGCCTGGGTGGCTCAGCTGGTTAAATGTCTGCCATCAACTCCTGTCATGATCCCAGGGTCCTGGGATCCAGTCCCACATCGGGCTCCTTATTCAGTGGGAAGTCTGCTTTTGCCTCTACCTGCTGCTCCCCCTGCTTATGCGTGCTCTCTCTCTCTCTCAAAAACAAATACAATCTTAAAAAGAGAGAGAGAGAGAGAGAGAGAGAGAGAAGTATCTTCAGAACAGGGTTGCTAAAAAAAAAAAATTGTAAGAATAATTTTACATGATAGTTAATGAATTAAGGGAAACTATTAGAATAAGGAATATTTCCAAGTGAAAGAAATTTATTTTCAGTTGACAGCTCCCTCCCCGGCCCCCACCAGTTTCTGAGTCTTTCTTGTGGTCCTTCTTCCTCACCCCTCCTGCCCCAAATTCTGGTATTCTTAAGGTACACCTATGTTCACTCCAAGAAACTTTCCTTCGTCCTTTAATTTAAACTTCTTGGTTATCACATTTTCCCAGAAAAGTAACCCAAACAGAGAGGAGGGGTAAGCCCTTATAACCCAGGACAGGGGACAGAGTTTAAAGGGATCTGTCACAGTCAAGGAATTCTACTCCAAGATCTATCCAAGTACAGAGTGTGTGTATCCAACGGGAAAAAAATATAGATTTGATCTTATTATTCTAAACTGTATAATGGGGGAGGGCATATTTTTTAATGTACAAAATAGTGCAGTATATATATAAAATTTATATATTTATATACATTTATAATTTATGCATATTATAAGTAAAAAAATAAGTATATAGAATGGACACTAGTACTTTCACTGTATACTAAATAAAATTTTTTTAAGATACTAATTAAAATTTATAACTTTCCCTCCTTGCTCCTTCCCACTCCACCCCACCCATATTGCTGCAGAAAGAAGGGTCAGGGAATATTTAAGTGCCACTGCCTGGATTTGAATCTGGGCAGAGGAATGAACCCACTACTCATTAGAAACTATGGCTAGATTACTTCACTTTTCTGTGAGCAGCAGTTTCCCTACTCACAGAAGGTGGGTGGCAGAGTACTTATATCATGGAGTTGCTGGAAAGATTAAAAGTAGAATGTGTTTGATAAACATTGCATGTGTCGAACACAAGGAGGGTCCATTCAGCAAGGACATAACTAACCTTTCCCTCCTCAACTGTAAGTTGGTCTTCTGTTCTTTACCTCCACTGGATGGAATCCCAGAAGATCCTGTAGCTTTTCGATGCAAGTTTTCTCATCACGAACTAGAATGTTCTCATTATAGTAATTAATTATTAATTCTTGTCTGTTACAATAATCCAAGGCTGGGTCGAGGCCTCCATAAATGTCTCCTACCCCCACCCTATCCCAAGAATGGCCCAGCTCCACCTGGGACACCGGCAGTCAGGGAGGCGCAGGGTTGGTCTCCCTTCTCTGGGTCTCCCTCCCTTACCTGCTCCCTAGCTTTCTAGCTGCTGTTGCTCCTCCAGACACTGGAGGCTCCTCTCCTCAGGCCTTATCCTCTGGGCCTCTAGCGGCCCATTCCACCCAGCTGCCATCTCAGGTTCTTTCACTCTGCCCAACAGTCCTCTTGAAGGGGGTTCTTTTTATAATGATTTAGGCAGGCTCCCTCCCAGGCTCACTTAGACCAAGGGGGGACTCAGACATGAGTGTCTGGTGGTCAGTGGGGGTGCCACCCTCTTCCACCACAGTCTGAAATTCCAGAGACTTCACTCAAGCCCTTTTAGAGAACCTCTTGAGGCCCCTCTCATTTACCTGAAGGTGAGGGGAATGTGACCCTCCCCTCTCTCAGGGCGAGAGTCTGAAGACACCACACACACAGACACACACACACACACAGTTCTTTCAAAGCCTTGATCCCAGTCTTTCATTGGCTGGAGGGGGCAGTCAATGAATGGCTAAGGGTGGCAGAACTGGTTTTTCAGTCTCCAGACATCTCCTACACTTGGCTTTTGGTTTCTTAGCTGGTGATTTAGCACTTTCCTTCGGGGTGTGGGGATCTTTCTGGCATCTGTTGTTGAGAACCCTTGAGGCCTCCATCAAAAGTGAGGCTTACAGGTTTGCCATCTAACATCCTGTAATAAATGTGAAGGCACTTAACCCCCAGGGTTTTTGATATGTAGTAAATACTCAATAAATGCTAGCTGTCATTATTATTAGCAGTAGAAGAATGTTTTTCTTTTTTTTTTTAATTTTTTTAAAAATTCATTTATTTGTCAGAGAGGGAGAGAGAGCGAGCAAGCACAGGCAGACAGAGTGGCAGGCAGAGGCAGAGGGAGAAGCAGGCTCCCTGCCGAGCAAGGAGCCCGATGTGGGACTCGATCCCAGGACACTGGGATCATGACCTGAGCCGAAGGCAGCTGCTTAACCAACTGAGCCACCCAGGCGTCCCAGAAGAATGTTTTTCTTTTGGTCTTGTGAAATCTCTAATATATATATGTATATGGTTTACCATAATTTGAGAAGTAAGGTCTGTGGCAGTGTTTTATATAACCAGTGTTGTGAAATCAATTTAAATGTTCTTAAATGGCAATTTTTAAATGAAATCAAAGAGTAGGAAAAAGAATGGAAAATTCAAGACTACAGTTGTCCAAACAGGCATAATTTTGTAAAAGTCTCTTGTTTTTACAAAAACAAATGTGTTTTATCATATGTATGTATGCATATACATACTCGTGTATATATACATTGTAATTAAAAAAGGTATTCTTGTAGGTGTCCATCAGAAACGTTTGCAGTCAAATGCTCTACCCCTGAGCTATACCCCCCATCAGAAATGTTTGGAACCATCAGGCTGTAGGACAGCATCTGAAGTTTTCCTCCACAATAATTAATAAGAAAGAATCAATGTGGTCTTACTCAGACAAGTTTATGTGTTGATGAACTCTAAGAATATAGAGCATTTTGTTCCTCATAGGTCTCTAGTGAGTATAGTTAATCTGTGGATAATATTGAATCGCTTTATTGTTCTAATTGCTTCTTTAAGACCAAGTGTTGTATCCCACAAAACGGGAGGAGCAAAGTCCATGTTCTGTATTTCTGATGGATTCCTCACAGGGCCCAGCAAAGGAGAACATCAGTCAGTGTTGACTAATGTCTGACATTCAGTTTGGCTATTTTACCTGTCCTCTGGTAGTTTTTGAAGGAGTTAACTTATTTTGCTACTTTGGCATATGTGATTTGCGCTATTAGTAGTTACTAAGATACACCAGATTAGAAGGGACTCCAGGGCCTGAACCATAGCCTTTGCTCACTAAATATTTGTAGAATGGGTACTGTTTTCATCTTTGAGATAAAAACCACTGGTGGCTGATAAGTTTTCAAATGGCATATCTTCTGTAAATTTTAAATAATTTCAATACAGTTTCATACTTGAAGTTTCAAAATATTCATAGGCCAGGAAATGAGATCACAGAATTTCTCATAAAAATGCAATTTAACCAAGTTGAGGGGACACCTATCACCTTTTGATAGTAATAGTATATTTACTGTAGAAAATCCGTTTTGCTTTCCCTGTCTTATAATTCACGGCCATGTGAAGCTGAGCCACAGACAACAAAGTATATTTTGTTCTATGTGAGGGGTCTCTAGTGAATAAGTACAGTTAACCTGGACCTAATTACAAATACTTGGCCTATTCTATAAAATCAAAGGATATCACTTTAAGAGAAAAAAACTTTAATCCCAAGAAACTCACTAGAACAAGTTTGGGTTGTCTTCACATTTCTTACCAAAATATAACTATGTACAGTAGTAATGTCAGTTTGCTTGGGATTTTGACTTATTCAAATCTGGGGCTATTTTCAGCATTTCTATCTCTCTGAAAAAAAATCACATGTATTGAAAAAGACAGTGGCGAATGAGCCAAGAAAAAAGAAATAATTAGATGACTTTCACATACATACTTCTGGATAAGTGAACATTTGTTTTAAAATCCGTATGTGTACCCTACCAATCCTGTCTCTGGGTTATAATCTTCTTTACCAAATGCTGTGTAGCAAGATTTTTTGTGACTCACCCCCAAATCTAGTATATTTAGACTGCTGGCCAATCCAGCAAGATAAACAGAACTGCTCATCTGCCTGTTCATTGTCATCCTTTCCAGGAAATTGTGTGATTCCTTATAAAGGAGTTTATCAGATCCACCCTGAATTCTGTTTCCTTGCAATAACATCCCAACCCTAGGAAATTTGGGGCATTTTTACCTTGGGATAGAATGGGTACCTTAAGGAGAGAAAGAATATTTGTGAGAATTGGGTTGGCGCTTCAAATTTATGCTCCCAGCTTCACACTGAGGAAGCGGAAGAAATTGCAGTAATACAGATAGAATTGCCAGTTTCTGTGGTCAGGTAAAACGACTCCTCATGTTAGCTCACCCAAAAAAGGTTAATTTAAAAGAAAACCAGAGACCATATTAACAATTGAATGCACAACCAAATTGCAGGTTTGGCTGCAATCAGATTTCTCTTGTTGTTTTACTGAGAACTGTTTTTAGCACCCTTTTCCCCCCACTCCCCCCAACAGCTGCAACCTTGTTAATTACAGAGCATATTCCCCCTGTATGTTCATCACACATTCGGTAACTCTCTCATGGGATTTTAAAACATAACGAGTTAGGGAACTTATCTTCTGATCCCAGTCTAGCTATTTTTCTTTAGTTCAGTGTCATAACATCAGAACTGAGGACTTTTATTAAGAGTGTCACATTTACACAGACCTGTACCCCTGGGGCTAGTAATACATTATATGTTAATTAAAAAATTTAAAACACAGGACCCATCCATATGTTGTCTACAGGAGACCCATTTTGAACCTAAGGATACACCCAGATTGAAAGTGAAGGGATGGAGAAACATCTTTCATGCCAACGGGCCTCAAAAGAAGGCCGGGGTAGCGATTCTCATATCAGATAAATTAGATTTTAAACTAAAGACTGTAGTCAGAGATACAGAAGGACACTACATCAT
>PISX010015363.1:0-49819 GCA_004024625.1 Mellivora capensis | reverse complement strand
ACACACACACACACACACACACACACACACACACATCACAAGTAGGCAGAGAGGCAGGCAGAGAGAGAGAAGGGGAAGCAGGCTCCCTGCGGAGCAGAGAGCCCGATGCGATGCAGGGCTCGATCCCAGGACCCCAGGATCATGACCTGAGGCTTATCCCACTGAGCCACCCAGGCACCCCAATGTGAGGGTATTCTTTTGATGAGATTGACATTTAATTCCGAGCTTGGGTAAGGCAGCTACCCTCCATAATGTGGCAGCCTCCTGGAATCATCTGGAGACCTAAAGAGCAAAGACAGGTTTCCCAAGAAGGAAATCTTCTCAAGACTGCAATATGGAGACGGCGCCCGAGTTTCCAGGCCGCTGCCGTACAGAATTCAGACTCACGCAGTGTCCACTCGGACCTAAATTTCTAGCCTGCCGCTCTGCCCTACACATTACCCCGCAATTATGTGAACAAATTCCTTAAAGAAATCTCGTTTCTCTCTTTCCTGTCTCTCTCTCTTTCGATCTCTCTGTTTTTTTCTCCTCCCCTTCCTCCCTCTCTCCTCTACCTTCCCTCCTTCCTTCTGTCTCTCCTATGGATTCTGTTTCCATGGAGAACCTTGACTAATACACTCCCTAAGTCACACTTGCATCCTTGAATTACTCAGGGTTTTATTTGTGTGTTGGTTTAAGTCAACTTGAGTTGTGTTCCTGTCACCTGTGACTAAGAGTCTTGAGCATTCCTGGGTATTAGTGGGCAGAATCCCATATAGGTTAATAAATGAACGATTCTTGCGGAGTTCTGCCTAATATCATTAATTGCTATACAACAAAACTGCTAAAGGGCCAGAAGTGTGTCTGATGCTTTATTCTACTGCCGTTGCTTAGAATTCTTGGCACGAGGTTAATAAATGTTGGTTGAGTTGCACTGTAGAAGGAGGTTGGTCTAGAGGGCTCAGCTCTTTGGAACTACCTAGGGAAACAGATGCTCTGACATTTAGGAAACCCAAGAGTGACGCAGTAGTGTAACAGAAATGGTTGCAGTGTGTTTTTATTTATGCCCTTATGTGTGTGTGTTGATACACAGGTTTCTTTCTAGGTGTTTGATTAGACCACGCTTAGCTTCTAAGCTTCATCAAACCAGTACTTTTTCTGGAAGACTCTACTCAAGATCAGGACAACTCCATCATTGCTACATTATTATATTAGTTTGTTTGGCCTATTTTAACAAATTGCCACAGACCATGTGGCTTAAACAACAGGAATCTATTGTCTCGTAGTTCTGGAAGCTGGAAGTCCGAGATCGAGATGTTGGTAGGGCTTTAATCCCTCTGATGGCACTAAGACTCATTGCAGGCTTCTCTTCTAGCTTCTGATAGTCCCCTGGCTCTATGAGACTGGCAGCAAAACTCCAGTCTTCACACGGATGCTTGTGTGCTTCTGTGTCCAAATTTCCCCTTTATATAAAGACCCTCATCATATTGTATTTCTACCTACAGCGGAATGACCTCATCTTCGCTAACTATGTCTGCAATGACCGTATTTCCAAATAAGGTCATATTCTGAGATACCGGGAGTTAGGACTTTGGCATATGTGGGTGTTGGGTGGGGGGAGACACAATTCAGCCCGTAACACTTGTTTGTTTGTACTCCCTCCTCTCATCCGAGGCAGCCTTCACAGGAAGACAGTGGAGCTGTGAGCCGTGGGAGGGCAGGAGAGCGGCTGCATCGCAGAGCTAGCGACACATTGCCATGGGCCTGGCCACTTGGTCCCATGACTGCTGCCGCACATTCCTGCACCAGGCAAGGGATTTCTAGTCCAGCAGCACCTGCCTTGCCCTTAAACCTGGTAACCGTCCCCATGCACCCTCCGCTGGCGGGTCTCCTTCCCTTCTCCAGTACCTTCTGGCTGCTTTTTAACCTGTATCTTCTCCCTCTTTGAGAAGAATAGTCGAGGAACAAGAATTAGAAACCATATACAGAAAAGAATGAGAGGAAGAGCAAGAGGGAATGTTGTTAAAGTAACAGTTTTCATTGAAGGTGACAAATATATTGTTTTCTGTGACATCTAGAGCTGCAGTTAAAAGCATTTGGAAAGTCATTTCCTAAAGTTCTAGGTCCTCTGTACCGCTCGGACCAGCTAGAGGTATAGGGTGTGGAGGTGCAGAGGGGTAAGGACGGCGCCATCCACGGGACACTGCGGAGCCACTGCGCTGCGGCACACTCTCGTGTCGGTACAGGAAGGCGCCATGGATCCGACTTTTGCCAAAGACGGTTCCCACAAGGGACTGGGAGGGCGACTGGGATTAGGGAGGCAGGGAACCTTCGAGGAGGTCAGGGAGTTTGAGGGGACAGCTTGCCTCAGGGACACTGAAAACAGGGCTATGTGCCATCTGTGTCATGCTTGCTATATAGGTCACAGACACCTACTCTTGGAAAGCTGCCAGCACAGTCCCTGATGCATAAAGAGCTGTGAACGCCTGGCTTATATCGGTTGGATAATTTTGCATAACTCCCACACAGCGAAGCAAATCAACACCAAGTTAGAGACCCAGCACCTAACTTAAAAGATACAGAATCTAAAAGTAAGTAGGAATCAAAGTCCTTAAGTGCAGTAATATTTATGCTGGCCCTATTACTGACACTTAACACATTATAATAAATCAGTAGCAAATATGGAAAAATATGGTGGTCAGTTTACAGGCCAGAAAGTATGCATTTTTCTCAGAACTCATTTCAAATCACAGACGTTTCAAGAATTTAATCCGTGATGCTCTGGGCCTGCCATCCATCCAGATGAAAATAAAAGCTTAGGCTGAGAGTGTCTGTTTTTTACCCACTTGATGCCAAATAGTAAAGTGACAAACAGAATTCTCACCACCTATTTTAATCTTGTAAGATTATATGTTTGGCTTTTTAAAAACCTCACCTACATTTTGTACATTCCCTCTCTCCCATTTCTTGATTTCAGTCTTGCATTTATAGATAGAGAAAACGTTAACTTTTGTGGTAGTTAACCTTCACTGACATCAAAATGATAGAGAAAAGATTTATTAGAGCACAACTTTAAAAGAAACACATCTGATTTTACTGCAAAAGTAAAACCTGCTAAGAATTGGCATAACCCCTCACTCCCAGTCATGGGAGTCATTAGTGATGCTGTGATGCTGAAATCAATTGTGGAAGGAAAGTCCTGGAGTGCCACCACCAAAAAACAAACACAAAAAACCCCTCACCTTTTGCTCTGTTTCCCTTCTCTTTGGGAGTAAAAATACAAGTCAAGGCAAAGCTGTGAGCACTGAAGGGGCACCTGGCCGGCTCAGGCTGTTGACCATCCGACTCTTGATTTGGGCTCAGGTCATGATCTCAGGGTCTCCCTCTGCCCTTCCCACCCCCCCTCACATTGCCCCCCCCCCAAATAAATAAATCTTAAAAAAAAAAAGATGTAAACACTGAGTAAAGGCATATCCTTAAGCTTCGAATTAAGGTATATCAATTCCTAGTTGCTCTTGAGATGGGAGGTTCGGGTCATAAGGTTACCTGGTAAGCTCAGTGTTGTAGGTAAACTGCATACTCTGCTGCCAGCAAAATATTTGAAGCTCCGTGTAGCAACATGGTAAAATGGATCAGGTAACGATGCCTCAGTTACATTCAGATTAAAAATAGTTTTTCTGGGGCGCCTGGGTGGCTCAGTGGGTTAAGCCTCTGCCTTTGGCTCAGGTCATGATCCCAGGGTCCTGGGATCGAGCCCCGCATCGGGCTCTCTGCTCGGTAGGGACCCTGCTTCCTCCTCTCTCTCTGCCTGCCTCTCTGCCTACTTGTGGTCTCTGTCTGTCAAGTAAATAAATAAAATCTTTAAAAAAAAATAGTTGCTCTCCTAACAAGTAGACAACGTGTGTTCTTTAAGAATTGCGGTTAAAAAAAAAAGTTATTCTGTTAACATGTATTTTCAATAGTGTATCAAAATAGTTTGCAAAGTTTTGGGGAAAAAAGCAAACAGCCCTGATGCTATTCCAGGTGGAAGGCCGGCAGCGCCACAGGTCAGGAAGACAATGAATGAACCGATAGCTTTCTTCAAGGCAGATGCTTGACTCCGTTAGGACTTTCTGTAGAAAAGCAGTTGTAAGTTACAGCTTAAAAGGATATTTGTAATATTCGGCTTGCTTGGAAAGAAATCAGCTTCCTAAAAACACTTGCAAGCTTGAGTAATTTCCATAAATCGAAATAACCTTGAGAATACATCTCGGCCTCCTAGAAAAGCCTCCTGTTCCTCATGCTCTGTCCTCACAATCTCCCCATCTCAGCCGGAAGCAGGGATTTTCAGCCAAAGGAGCTGTTGTGCCCAGGAGGCATGTGGCAACTTCTGGGGCTATGGCGGGAAGCTGGGGGTGGGTCGGTGAGGGGAGGCGGGGGTGGTACCGGCTTCCGATAGGTGAGGCCAGGGGAGCCGCCCGCGTCCTCCAGCGCGCAGGACAGCCCGGAAGGGGGACCGCCCTGGCCCTCGGCCTAGTTCGGAGACTGAGACACCGCGGCCTGGGGATGTACGCGGGGCGGGTGCGCGCGTGCGCAGACCCCGGCACACGAGCAGGGCGCGGCGGACTTGGACTCTAAGAGCCTCTGGAACCCTCACAAACTGGGGGCCTCACGGACCGGCAGTTCCCGTGGAGAAATCCTTCTTTCGGGCCCTGCGCGAGGCCGGCTCGGAAGGACTCTCTGCGCCTTCCTCGCCGCGGCGCCCAGCAACATCGCTCGTGGGAACCGGGCAGAGGCTCGTGGCTGTCGTGCTCGGGTTGGAGACGGGGCCGAGCCTGCCGACCCGGACCCCTGCCCCGGCCGGCGCCCGTCCTTCGGCGCGGGAGGGTGGACGGCGCTGGGACGGCCACCGAGGCTCCGTCCCCGCCAGCGGCTCCCTCCGAGCGCTGGGCCGGCCCCGCCTCGCCCGCCCACGCACCGGTGACTGTTCCTCACTACAGTCTTCCCGAGGCAAGTCCCCAGCCACCCCTTCTGTGAACAGGGACCATCCCTCGGAAACACACTCGAGGAGGTTTTTTCCTTTTATAATTTTTAAAAAGTGGACGTACGCTGCATTGTTTGTTTCAGGGGCACAGGTCTGCGAATCGTCAGGCTTCCACATGCCCCGCGCTCACCACAGCACACACCCTCCCCAGGGTCCTCCCCCTGGACGCCCCGGCCCTCCCACTGGGCTCCCCTCCAGCAACCCTCGGTTTCTTTCCTGAGATTGAGTCTCTTGTGGTTTGTCTCCCTCTCTGGTTTCATCTTGTTTCATTTTTTGCTCCCTTCCCCTGTGATCCTCTGTCTTGTTTCTTAAATTCCTCATATCAGGGAGATCATATGATAATTGTCTTTCTCTGACTGACTTATTTTGCTTAGTATAATAGCCTCTAGTTCCATGCACGGCATTGCAAATGGCAGGACGTTGGTTTTTTTGATGGCTGCATAGTATTCCATTGGGTATATACACCACATCTTCTTTAGCCATTCATCTGTTGATGGACATCTAGGCTCTTTCCATAGTTTGGCTATTGTGGACATTCGGGTGCACGTGCCCCTTCAGATCACTACATTTGTATCTTAGGGTAAAGACCCAGTAGTGCGATTGCTGGGTCGTAGGGTAGCTCCATTTTCAACTGTTTGAGGAACCTCCATGCTGTTTTCTGGAGTGGCTGCCCCAGCTTGCATTCCCACAGGGTAAGAGGCTCCTCTTTCTCCAAATGTTGAGGAGGCTTTTGACTCAACTAAAACTTCCACCAGCATCAGAGGCTTTTCAGGTGCAACTGAGAGCTCCTGAAGTATCCGTCATGTTGGTAGAGATTTTGCACAAGAAATTGTAAGCAGGTAAAACACCATTTAGAGAAACTACCTACCAACATCCTTCAATCAAACAAACAGGCAGAAGAAAAAATAGCAATAACCCATAGAATCAATCTGTGCCAAATAACACAACTAACTCACAGTAACCATCACAAAATGCCGGCTGGATGGGACTCTTTGTGCTGCTTGGCGGGGAGGGGGGGTGGGGAGATATACATCCTATACTGATGGCAGCTTCTGGCTTCTTTTTCTTTCCTGTTTTATTTTGGTGATAAAGAAACAAAGGCTCAAGGAGGGGAAGTGACTTGGCCACACTCATACTGGTTGCTGGGCTAAGTCAGACCTGGAAACGCCTGCTTTCACATGTGTAAAAGGCTGGAAACACAAAAGACTGATGTGTTTATGCATATGTTTCCAATTTTTTCCATTACTTTCCTTCCCCCACTCACATCTTTTCACCCAAATTTCCCAACTTCTTACAAAGACTATTTTGGAAATTAGAAAACATATTTTAAATGCAAATAATGTCTTTTTAAAAAAAGTTGTAGACACCCACAGCATTTTTTATGCTTAGGGACTTGATGCCAGCTCTATATTCTTACGGGTGGATGGGTACCTCTGGATCTAGAAGTGTCATCTGTATATTCATACACATGCATGCACCAGACTTCCAAACCTAGTTGTTTCCCTCACCTCCCAGGAAGACAGCACTTCTGGTTTTTTTGGCAGGATAACCATAGCTGTCCTGTCCAGCATGGGAGTTTGCATTATATACTTGTCGGTGGTAAAAGTAAAAATAAATCTGGATAGTTTTCTTTCAGTGAAATTTCCCGTCTCTGGCTAGGAAAGATGAAAAGAAAAGCAAGCAATGCCCTTCTGTGGAAAGGAAGAAGAGTTAGATCCAAATAAAAATATGCATCTCAGGGTTGACAAACTTTTCTAGAGAATTCTTTTTTCCCCTACTCTGCAAAGAGCCCCCAGCATGGGATATAGGTCTGCCAGCTAATAGATGTGTCCATGCAAGACTTACTCTGTGCTCTCTCTAATCACCACCTGAAACGTAACTATAGCACGCAATCTGATTTATCTGTGTTCATCCTCATACTTCGGGCAGTGTTTTGAGACCTTTTGTAGTTCATAAGCATTATGATTGGCTGTCCAGGGCGTTATGTGACATGTGACCCCCTCAAACCTTGCTCAAACCTGGGCACAATCCCTGTCTAATGTTAAAAAAAATAAAATAAAAGAAGCATTATTTCTAAAAAAAAAAAAAAAGAAGAAGAAGAAGAAGAAGAAGAAGAAGCAGCATTATTTCTTGTGAGTATCCTTGGGAAGTTTTCTATTTAAGCAGCATATGAGCAGAGGCAAAACAAAACAAAAAACTAGACTCAAATGCAAAGAACAAATTGGGGATTGGCAGAGGGGACATGGGTAGGAGGATAGGCAACATAGATGAAGGGACGGACATCACACTTTGAGAGCACCGAGAGGTGTAGAATTGTTGAATTGTTATATCATACATCTGAAACTAATGTGACGCTGTATGTTAACTACACTTAAATTAAAAAATTAAATACATCTCATAACTAAAAATAAATAAGCTGCATGTAGGCATACATTGGCGATACTGTGAGTTGGGTTCCAGGTCACCTCAATAAAGCTACTATTGCAATAAAACAAGTCAAATGAATTTTCTGGTTTCCCAGTGCCCAGTGTATACACAAGTTATATTTATGCTATACTGTAGTCTCTTAAGAGTGCATTCGCATTATGTCATTAAAAAAAAGGTATATACTTTAGTTAAAAAATACTTTATTCCAGGGCGCCTGGGTGGCTCAGTCAGTTAAGCATCTGACTCCTGATTTCGGCTCAGGTCATGATCTGAGGGACAGACGTGGGATCCAGCCCTGCCTGGGCTCTGCACTCTGCAGGGAATCTGTTTCTTTCCCTTTCCCTCTGCCCCACCCCCACCCCTGCTTGTGCTCATGCTCTCTCAAATAAATAAGTCTTATTGCTAGAAAATGCCAACCATCCCATCCCATTAGGGAGTCTTTTTTGCCGTTGGAAGTTCTTGCCTTGAGGTTGATGGCTGCTGACTGATCAAGGTGGTGGTTGCTGAAGGTTGGGGTAACTGTGGAAATTTCTTAAAAGAAGACAACAGTGGAGTTTGGTGCATTGACTGACTCTCCCTTCCATGAACAACTTCTCTGTAGCCTGCGGTGCTGTTTGACCACGTTTTACCTGCAGCAGAACTTTCTTCCAAATCGGAGTCGCTCCTCTCGAACCCTCTGCTGCTTTGTCGACCAAGTTTATGGAGTCTTCTAAATCTTTTGTTGTCATTTCAACCATCTTAAAGCTTCTTCACCAGGAGTAGATTCCATCTCAAGAAACGAGTTTCGTTGCTCACCCATAAGAAGCACCTTCTCACCTATTCCCGTGTGATCACGAGATCGCCGGCAACTCAGCCCCATCTCTAGGCTCCACTTCTAACTCGAGTTCTCTTGCTGTTTCTATCACATCGGCAGTTACTCCCTCAACTCAAGTGTCGAACCCCTCAAAGTCATCCCTGAGGGTGGGAATCAACTTCTTCTAAACTCCTGTTAATATTGATATCTTGACCTCTGGCCACCCATCACGAATGTACTTACTGGCGTCTAAAATGGTGCCTTTCCAGAAGATTTTCGGTTCACTTCGTCCAGATCCGACAGAGGAATCACTGTCTATGGTAGCTGTACCCTTAGGAAATGTATTTCTTAAATAATAAGACTTGAAAGTCAAAATTACTCCTTGATCCATGGGCCCCAGAATGGGTGTTGTGTTGACAGGCCCGAAAACAACAGTAATCGCACGGTACAGCTCCGTCCAAGCTCTCGGGTGAGCAGGTACAATGTCAACGAGCAGGATTATTTGGAAAGGAATCTCTCTTTCTGAGCTGTAGGTCTCAGCGGTGGGCTTCAACTACTCAGTAGGTCACGTCATAAACAGATGTGCCCTCACCCAGGCTCTTGTGGTCCGTTACAGAGCCCAGAGCAGACTTGGCATAATTTGCAAGGGCCGTGGGAGTCTCGGAATCGGTCAGTGAGCCTCAGCTGCCGCTTAAAGTCACCAGCTGCCTTCGCCCCCAGCAAGAGAGTCGGCCTGTCCCTTGTCCTCTGAAGGCACTGACTTCTCCTCTCTAGGTGCGCAAGTCCTAGATGGCATCTTCCTGCACTGTGAAGCTGTTTCCTTTACACGTAAAATCTCTCACTTAGTGTCACCCCTTCCTCGGTTCCCTTAGCTGGATCTTCTGGAGAACTCGCTTCTCCGCCAGCACGGGCTGCTTCCGCGGGTCCGTGGATGTTCCGGAGATGTTCCGGCTTCTTTCCTGCAGCCCCGGGAACCCACGCCTGCGGCTTCCCACGCGTCGCCTCTCTCCGCCTTCGGAGACTTGGAGGGAGCGAGGGTCTTGCTCTGGGTTAGGCTTTGGTCTAAGGGACTGTCGCAGATGGATCGATCTTCTATCCAGGCCGTTAAAGTTTCTTCCGTGTCACTTTCTCATTCATGTGTTCACAGGAGTAGCACTTTTCATTTCCTTCCAGAACTTTTCCTCTGCACTCACTTGGCGAACCGGTGCGAGAGGCCTCGCTCTCCGCCTCTGTCAGCTTTTGGCGTGACTTCCTTATGAAGACAAATCATTTCTAGCTTTTGATTTCAAGTGAGAACTGTGCAACTCTTTTTTCAGTTAAAGACTGAGAAGCCATGATAGGTTATTGGTTGGCCTAATTTCAACATCGTTGCGCCTCAGGGAGTAGGGAGGCCTGAGGAGAGGGAGAGAGAGGGGGGAACGGCCGGTCAGTGGGACTGTCAGGATACGCGCAACTCTCAGCAACGAAGTTCATTATTATATGACACGGTTTGTGGTGCCCCAAGAGAATGCCAATAGTAACATCGAAGATCACTGACCACAGACCACTGTGACATATATTTGTTATATTTAATGGAAAGGCTTGAAATATCCCAAGAGTTACCAAGATGTGACAAGGACACGAAGAGGGAAAAAGTGCTATTGGAACAAAATGGTGCCTGTAGACTTGCTCAGTGCCGGGTTGCCACAAACCTTCTGTTTGTAGAAAATGTAATGCCTGCGAAGTGCAGTGAAGTGAAAAATAAGGCGAGCCGGTGTACGGTGTGACACTAGTCATAAAAACCGCGTGTGTGCGCGCGTGTAGGAAAAAGTTGTGTACGAGTGTCACCGAGCTGTTAACCGTGGTTTTCTTTCAGTGGCAAGACTTTCCTTTACACTCATCTGTATATTTTACTTAGCTTATTGAATTCTAAAAACAAAATATTTATGTAAAGGCTTTTCAAATGGCACTCCTTGTCTCTCTCATTGGATTTGTCTTGTCTCTCTACTGGATTTGTAGCTCGGTCTTTTCACTGAACAAAAATTTACCGGGTCCCTACGATGTGCAGGGACCTGTAGGAGAGCCACTAGATCGTTTTCCTCGTTCCCAGAGATCGAGCCTGTTCGCTAACAGGTTCCTGTGTTCATAGCCACCTGCCTCGCCTGGACCCACAGCTCCCACGGGCCAGCACTTCGGCATCCGTGTGTCGGGGGTGACGGGGGTGACGAGTGTGGCGGGGGTGATGGGGCTGACGGGGGTGGCGGGGCTGATGGGCTGCTGGAATACGGGTGAGAGGTTCCATGCAGTGAGGTCCGGAGCCAACGACCAAGAAAGAATTCTTGAGACGACTTGGGTGCAAAATGGTGGTTTTAGGAACAGGGACAGGACCTGTGGGCGGAAAGAGCTGCTGCCCGGGGTCTCGAGGGGCGGCGGGGGTAGCCTCAGGAGTGGGCTGGGAGGGAAGTAAGGCAAAGGGAGGTTCCGAAGGGTTTTCACGTGTTAAAGGAGACCCTCCCCCCCAGTAAAGACGACCCCCAAGCTCTCAGAGGCCTCGCCATGGCCAAGTTAGGGCTGTTTCCCCTCCGGCGAGGTGTTCGCGTGCAGACAGCTGGGAGACTCCCACGCCTGCCACCCGGGAGTGGGGCTGGGGAGGCTGCGGGTGCGGGCGTCCGCTTGGCCGGCCCCTGCGTCCTCCTCGAGTGTCACCCTAGTGTCCAGCACGACACCGGCCGACAGCAGGTGCGCGGTCATGTTTACTGAGTCAGGCACAAAGTCCCCCGCTGCAGCCAGACCCGCAGTCCGGTGGCCCGTGATCATTTCCAGCACTATCTTTGTGCCATCTTCGGTCTCCAGACCCCTAAGCTTCGTGAAATTCCCCGCGGACGACAGCCACCACACGTGTCTGAAAACATGTCCCTGCCAACATAAACCAAGACCTTACGAGGTCGGGCTTTATGGTCACTGCAGAAAACTTTCTTAGGGAAAAAGAAAATTGAGAGTGGACAGTGGTTTGAGGTCCCCCCGTGTCTGGGCCGCCGGAACGCGGCCTTCGGAGCACCGGGAGGCCGAGGCCTCGTGAGAGCTGCCGGCCGGGCGAGCTCCACAGTCCCCAGGCCTGCGTGTGGATGTCCGCTCAACCATCAGCGACCGCTTCTCGCGAGGGGACGGAGTAAGAAATGTCACCTTGTCACATCTGGTGTGATGCGGGGCTCGACCCCAGGACCCTGAGATCATGACCTGAGCCGAAGGCAGAGGCTTAACCCACTGAGCCACCCAGGCGCCCCGCAGAAAAACTATTTTTAATCTGAATGTAACTGAGGCATAGTTACTGTTAATGAAGAAGTATGTATGTTCTCTGCATATATAAAAAACATACCAAACTTTTGGCCAGCTGCGCATGTGTATACACGAGGCTTCGTTCCACGTACGCTGGGTGACTACGGTCAGCTCTTCTCGTCTGCCTGCGGCGTACCTGAACTTTCTTAGGAAATGAGAAAACCACTCTTCCCCTTTGCTGGGGTTAGAGCGCATTAGAATGTCCTGAAGGGCTGCACGTGCCCCTGCACGCACTCTCACACGTGCACACGGTGCGAATTAACACTGTCCCCGTCCTTGTCCCTGCTGTGTCGGGGACCTGTGAACCCGCAGCCTCCCTGCAGGGCTGCAGAATCACAATAGTAAAGATGAGAGGAGCTTTCACAACAGATTCTTTAAACAGATGCATGACTATCAGCAACGGTAGTAAAAGTTCCATTAGGCAACCGGACTGGAGCTGCGCACACTCTTTACTGTAATTAGACTGTTTGTTGTGCACATCGTGGCACCACCGGGGACAGGTCATTGAGACACGTTCTCACACAGATCCTCACACCCGGGACTCTCAGAAGTGTGATGGCAACTGGCAAAGAAAATACACAGTTTCTTCCCCTGCACGGTAATATAAAGGAAACAAATAGTCCCTGAATCCCACTCATTTCCCCTTTTTTTGTCAAAATGTTCTCAGCATAATCCCGTGGAGTCGGTAAGAGCATGTAACGGAGCTCCCACTCTCAGTCCGGCAAACGAGGCAGAAAGGTTAAACTCAAGCATCGGTTCTCAGAGCTCTACGCTGGGAGTGTGGTTTCACAATCCAGACCGCTGGTCCGTGTAGGGACCGTGTCAAGATCAACGCAGAGTCTGGTACTGCACCCTACTCGCAAGCTAACTCGTTCACCCACTATAACTTCATTTATTCCAGTAGAAGGAATAGGAAAATAAGAAACCAGAGCCAAAAGACAGTTTATTATTTGCAGCAGCAGTAGGTAAACCAACCAGGCTGTCCTGGGGTTGCCATTAGGAGAAAAGTAAAAGTACCTTAACTGGGAATGGCCCAAGTAGAGTCCTAAATTTCTTAATTAGAACTATATGACTTTGTACTCCTTGCAAACTAATCACTACCCAGACAGCAGCTGAGAGAAAACGATCTCCTGCCAGGGAGGGTTGTGCTGAGTGATCACATCGTCATCCCGATGCGTGGGGACCAGAAAGAGATGAAGGAGGGTCGGAGGCATTATTGAGGCAGTTACGAGGCCATTCCAGTGCTCAGCCAGGATGGCAGGGAGCCGGAAAGTTCCCTCAGACACCTTGATTATCAGCTCACTGTCGAGTGGCTTGTGATCGGAGGCACGTTGTCAGACCGCCGGCACTGCAGACGGCCGGAAACTGAATGTAGATGGGTTCGAGGGTCACAGCAGCGCGGCCCGAATTGGCCAACCAGCCTAGAGCAGAAACACCATCACCTGCAAAAGAAACCACAGAAGCGAGGTCCTGTGGGTAGGTCTGAGCAAATGAAAGGTCTAAGGTAGTCAGTCTGCCAGGAGTGGGTGGGGTGGGTGCCCAGGGGACGTGTCCTCCCTGATGAGAAGACAAGCCAGCCAGCTTCTGGCAGGAGCTCAAGCCTGGCAGGCAGCTATGGCCTCTGCATCAGAAACACAGAAGCCTTTAATTTATGCCCCCTCTCTGACACTAGATGCGTTTCCACGTCTAGGATGGTGATGCATCCAGGCAGGGATGGCAGAAATCTGGGCCGTACAGGCCTAGCAACTTGAATCCTGTCAGTGTGAGCAGAGAACAGACTCTTAGCCTGGGCTTTACCCAGACCGGTCCACCAGCAGCCCCGGTCTGTTCCCACAGTTTGCAGCCCCAAAGAAGGGTGTCTTTACTCTGAGTCTTTAGTCTCTAACTGGCAGATCAAATAGCTAAACCACTGGCAATGGCCCAAGAATCAGTAAAAATGTTAGAGTTCTTCACGGGTAGTATTGTCCAGACCTGTAAGAACGGCCTTGAGCTCAGCCCAATGCGTAGGGCAACTTCGTTTATTTGGGGTCCGCACTGCTGGCACCGAAATGGAACAACCGTGGCAGTCCCGGGAGCAACACCAGGTTACACCCCAGGGAGCCATCGGGCCCAGGCAGGTGGGGGAAGTGCTGTGATTTAAGGGCCCTGTAGAGCGGGGGACTCGGCTTCAGTTGGCTTAATAGGGGACAGTTATCCCCAAAAGAGTAGGTGAAGCCTAGAAGCCGCTGAGGCCACGCTGGCTGTGTTCTTGCCATTTCCACTGGACGAGTGAAACTCACTGGGCCTGTCCCCTTTGGTTAGTCATTGAATCTGAGCTGGCGCACCCAAAATAGGACTGTCATATCAGAGAATCGCGAGGCTTCCATGGGTCAGCATTCAGTTTCGGGAAGGACACAGTAGCAAGCTAATAGGCTTTGTCCAGAGCAGTTGTCCCGCTCGTTGCATCATGAAGGTAATGGATCCAGATCCACGAGGAGCATCTCTGGCGGAGGCTGCCTCCCTTTGCTGGACGCTCTAGTCAACCAAACCGTCGGCCGCAGAGACTGGGGACTGAGAGGGGTCCCTAGAGTTACGGGTTCCCAAGTGAGAGGCACTGTCACAACTTCCCAGACAGCTTCCAACGCAGCCTGTTCATGGGGGCCCCCGTCAAAGGTGGTTGTTTGCAAGTTCGCCCGTAGGAAGAACCAGACGGACCCCCCGATGAGGCGCGTGCTGTCTCCAGTTACTCAGTCTCCAGCACGAGCATCCTTTCGGGGGTGGTCGTCAAAGACATGGCAGCTTCTCCTTGACTGACAGAAACAGTGAGTGTTGGGAATCCACCCCCAGAGGTTCAAGAAACTACTCGGTCAGCAGGCGCCTGAATTCCGTCAGGGTTTCTTGGTCACTTCTGATGACAGACGTGTGAAAACGCGAGTCAGAGTGGTTGAACTGAGCCTTGTGACCTGCCCGGTGACGGGACATTACATGACGAAGGCTCCGGACATTAGCGGCAGGTGCTCGCGAAACGCTGCCGCGCGCACTAGCGCCCGAATTCAGCTGCAGCCCCCGTCCCAGCAGGGCCCCCGTCCCAGCAGGGCTCCCGTCCCAGCAGGGCCCCCGTCCCAGCAGGGCCCCCGTCCCAGCTGTGGCAGCGGACACGGCAGCGGCCGCTGAATCCGTGCTGCGGGCTGAAGGCACACCTTCTGCTGGGCTCGAAGATCAGGACGGGTCTCATTCGCATGCCAAGGCCCCCAGTATGCTCCTAGTGCGTCTCCAAGGGCACCTCAATTCCCTGGCATCACAGAAAATGTTTGTGGGTCACATCAGCTTCTCTACGTGCATTCCTCTGGGTCGGGGGGATCCTCTCCGGTGCGCATGGAACAGAGACGCACAAGCAGCGGTGCTTAGTGACAGCGAGATGTGGCGGCAGCAGCAGCAACAATGCACTGACCTGCAGGCTCGCGCCTGCCCCTGCTCTGAGCCCTGCCCGGACTCCGCGGTGAGTCCGAGCCTCTCCGTCCACAGCTGCAGGTGGGATGGTGACCTGAGCCCCCATGTCCAGCAGAGCCACGGAAGCTGTAATTCACTCCAAGATCCCCCCAGCTTCCCAAAATGGGTGTTCGTGACCTTTAATCCTCCGTGGGGACACGGAAATATCAGCCCCCACCTCTCACGGTTTCGCCTTAATGTGACTGAGGTCAGAGAGGATAGAGAGAGATCATTTCCTCGTTCTCAGCCATCGACATGATAAACCCAACCCAGAACAGGAAGAGCCTGCATCTTCGTCAATGCCTCGTAAATGGTTTCCACAGGAGCCTTTCTGTCTCGGGAAAACCTCCCGACGAAGGCCGGTGCTCCCTCATGGTAGCCAGGATTCACCGCAAAGAAAGTTCTGAGACCTTTCTGCTGTCCTCTCCACATGCACCTAGAGCTGGCCTCACCGGCTTCCGAGGGTTGGAGCTCCAGAAAGCACAGCTGTCACTGTCTTCCCGGATAACCACCACAGAACCCACCCCTCAGTTCCCAGGCCACCCGTCGTAGCTCTCATGACTGACTTGCCTGGGTTTTGCCCGTGGCGGTAGCAAATTTCCTTCCTTTCGTGCACCGTGTGGCTGTACATGTATGTAACATATCTGAACGGGGTGGAACCTTCCGCCCGCGCAGGGTAAATCTTGGTACCAGCTGTCACTGTGGGGCAGATGGGAGGTTAGCCCTCCGCTGGGGAGGGAGCTCCCCGTCCGCAGGAGGTAGCCAACGAGCCAGGCTCTGGGCGGGCAGCTCTCCCTGGGATTCCGCCTGCAGCCCCCTTTCCCGTCCCTTGTCTCATCAGGCAACAAAGCAAAACAGGCAAACACCTGTTTCCGGGTTGGCCGTTTAACTTGGTCTGTTCCCTGCTGATTCCCACGGACTTCCCTCAAGTCATGTTCATTGGGCTGTGAGGGACTCCTCTGTCCTCCTCTGGAAAGCCTTGTTTATGCCGGCACCCCACCATCACGGCCCAAACCGTCAAGAACTGGGAAGGGTCTGACATCTGCCCTACCTGCCAGCCAGCAGGCTAGTATGACCGTTCGACGGCGGCTAGGAGGAGACCCTGAGGGCCGCAGGTCAGAGGTGAAGGCGGTTATCACGCACAGCAAACGCCAGCCAGAGCAGGGGCATTTTTGCCTCAGTTCCTCAAGTCCCAGTTCCCGCAGGGCGACGAGAACAGGCCAGGTGACATCAGTCCAAGCAGCAGGCTGTGTTGGGGGGATGAGTCCTGAGCTTAGGAAACCGGAGGCTTTCCATCACAGCCAGTGAGGATCCCTGTTACCTCTCACTTCCAAGGCTTTTGCTGTATAAACACCCTTTCAGGCAACAAAGGGCAAGTTAGTGCTTCGTTCACCAGGTGCGCTGGTGGAGAAATACCCAGCAATAAGCACTATGGGAACAGCGCGCAAGCACCCGGGCCTAGGAAGTCCGCAGCTTAAGTCATTGTGTGGATGATCTATGCGGAGGTGCTGGGAGCTTATGAGTTCATAAATATTCAATCTGCCACAAGATGTGAAAACAAAAACCCCCACAAGAGCAGGAAGAACGTAGGACTTTCAGGAGTAGAAGGGACCGAAGAGAAGAAGTCAGGTTGTGTTAAAAACAAACCAACCAACCCAGGTTAGATTCAAAGGCTGCTGAAGACGGTTAAAGCAGGCTGATGAGTACATGAAGGGGTTCTTTTTACTTTTGACTCTACGTGTTTAAAATTTTTTACGTTAACTTTTAAATATTTTAATTAAATAATTTGAAAATAGCAGAATTCTCCATTGAAGAGAAAAGTGCTTAGGATAAAAATCTTTATTAGCTGAGGTTTGTATAGAACGTTTCTCCCCTGAAAACTCCTCGTATAGTAGAAGGGGGTAAAATATGTAAGCATTTAATCAGTGGGCACAATTGAAATGGAAATGTTATTTTTTGAAATACTTGATATATTTTAAATATGGGAACAGAGACCTGAGGTGAAAGAAAGCTGAACAATTAGGGGCGCCTGGGTGGCTCAGTGGGTTAAAGCCTCTGCCTTCGGCTCAGGTCATGATCCCAGCGTCCTGGGATCGAGCCCCGCATCGGGCTCTCTGCTCAGCGGGGAGCCTGTTTCCTCCTCTCTCTCTGCCTGCCTCTCTGCCTGCTTGTGATCTCTGTCTGTCAAATAAATAAATAAAGTCTTTAAAAAAAAAAGAAAGCTGAACAATTAAATTTCACCGGATGACTAAGGGCTGTAGCCAGCATACCAGAAGGATCTGATTACATAACTCATGCATCTCTAAAGTTCAGCGTTCGCCGAGTAGAAAGGAGAATGAGGACCTTGCAAATGTCTATATAACGACACATGAAACCAGGACAAAACCGACTTCAAGGGGACTATAGTCACACCTCCCTTCACGGAGTATCAACCAGGTGTCAGGAGGCACTGGGCTCGATGAGTGGAGAACCTGAAGATTTTTTTTTTTTTAAGAAGGGGTAAACTCATGATCCTCAGTATTTTTTCTTAAGGTGTATTATCCTTATTGCTAGTTCTTGTATTACTTAGGATTTGAATGTGTTTTGGGAAAGGAAATAGAGAATGGAATCTGAAAAGTGGCAGGTGCAGGCGGTACCACGGCTGGTACAGATCAGATGAAGAGAGGCCTCGTCAAGCTTGAAAAAGGAGAGAAAGGATCCGGGAACTCTGTGTGGACAAGCAGACAGAGAGTCTAGGGCAAATTAATCTAAACTATGATTCTAAGGTGATCATCTCCGCATGATCCATTTGAAACCCTGGAAATGACATTTGTTACTGTCTTGTTCCTCTGGCCTCTGTTCTGTAGCTGCCCCAAAGCCCGAGGGTGTGCCGCGGACTCTCACTGGGTCTGCACGGCCCAGAGAAGCAGAAAGTGCCCGGGCTGATCCTCAGCCTGAGCCCCACGTCCCCAGAAAGGCAGAGAAGGGTCAGTAGCTCTGGTTTGGGAGTCAACGGGAAGACTAAGGTATGGCAGGAAGGTTAGTACCTGAGAGAGGTTATTATCGAAATCTATGAATTTGGGTATTGCGGCTGGGGCGGGGCCCAGGGCTGCTGCACGCCACTGTACCAGGTAGCTCTGCACTGCAAGGGCACCTGGCCAAGGGCACGGTGAGGAGGGGCGGGCAGAGCGGGGCCCGCGCGGGGCCTGAAATCCTGCCACGGTCTGCTCACTGAACCATGAACCTGGAACGAGGCCACATCTGCCGGAAAGCCGGAGCACCCATTCCTACAGTGAGTGCCAGACAGGCTGCTTTTTTCTTATCTTCATAAGGCCCTGTCTGTGCTGGCTTCAGCCCTGGAGTTAGAACGTCCTCAAATCCTGGAATGCTAAAAACTCAAGGGCACCCATTGAGATTCTATGAAAGTAGTTTAAAGATAAATAAAAGATGGCATTACTTTATACAGTGGGTAGTAAACATATGGAACTCATTATCCTCAAGATGTTGCAAAGTCCACAAATATAAATAGGATAAAGAAAGATTTAGATAAATTCATGCTTGTTAGATTCATATGAGCTGTTAGAGCATTGTTAGAAACACACAGGGAACGTCTCCAAATGCTTTCAGGGAAAATCCTGAGTTGTCCTATAGCGCTGGTGCCATGACTGAGTAAGCAAGTCTCTGACCGTCCAGGTCTCTCCGGGAAATCTACACTCGTAACACCTAAGTTTTCCAAATATCTGAGAGTTAAGCTACCGTATCTTGTGTATATTCTTCATATTAACACATTGTATAAAAATCTCTCTCCATGGTCGTGTGAACATTGACGCGATCTCAGAGTTTGCCAAACTTAACCTTGCAAGTTTGAGTACTTGGAGTTTTCATGGAGAACACACAGTATTGTCCTGGCTGTAAGAGACGTGCGTCTTAGGGGCCAGGGTGTCAGACGAGATGGGTGGGCTCTGCTTTACTCTAACCCAGTCCCACAGAGCTGTTGTATTTATTTGTTGGCATTTCTTTGAATATTTATGCTTGCTTTATTTTTTTTTAAGATTTTATTTATTTATTTGGGCGGAGAACATGAGCAGGGGGAGGGGCAGAGGGAGAAGGACAAGCAGGCTCCTCCCTGAGCAGGGAGCCCGATGCGGCCCTCGATCCCAGGACCCTGGGATCATGACCTGAGCCAAAGTCAGGTGCTTAACCGACTGAGCCACCCAGGCCAACCTTGTGCTTACTTGAAATAAAAATTTTGACTTTCTTCCTTGCACTTCAGGCTTCTGTTCTCACTATTATGAGTGGGCTTCCAGGAAAAGCCCTTCCCTTCCTAATATGCTGCCCCACCTCTTTGATTTCAGAGGAAAGTGCCCCACTCTCTCCTGTGTCATGTCATCTCAGCTGTGAGACAGACCTGCCCTTATCTCACTGACGCCCCCAGAGACCAGGCTGCACTATCAACAAGCCTCATGGAAGGTTGGGGAATAGCAGAGGAGAAGGATATTATAGAACTGCTGCTAGATTTGGCTTCCAGCTTGCTTACCCCTGAATTCAGGGAGGCTCAGACCCATTTTGTTCCCACCCCTGCCCAGCTCACTCCAACCGCAGAGACAGGTCAGGGATATCCACAACTCCAAACGCAAACCCACAGCCAAACTCCAGAGACGGGAAGGAGATGTTCCTCCCTTCGGTTCAAGGCCAACTTCTCCAATCTCCACTTGTTGGTCCCAGTATCTTACTACTTTTCCTAAGATGACAGACCAGCAGAATCGTGAACTTGTCCCATGGTTCCCAGTAAGGTAATGCATCAAAACACATTAGTCCAACATCAATACATTCTAAATGATTCAACCTTATATTGCCCACAGAAGTTGGTAGTCCGGGCCTGGCTGAGTCCAGACCTGGCCGAGCTCCTTCGTGTGGTCCGTCTGCTCGCATGAGGTCTGCATGCTTTTCCTTCACGCAGTCTCCAGATTTTGCTTCTGAGCAAGAACACACAGAAACCTCTAAGTGAATAAGTGATGCTTCTCAGCACAATATAGTCTAAAGTCACACAATTGTGCAGATGACAGACAAGCATTTGGTGCTGAGTTATAATATAGAGTGTTTAGCAACTCAGCGTCACCAATTTAAAACAAGGCATTTGCTTAAGTTTGAACACCTAAGTGACTCATTCTGATTATTTTCCCCAAATTAAAGAACTTTCCACCCTGAAGGTGAATTTCAGCTGCCATCCCTTGAGAAGAAAGAAATTGCTTATAGCTTTGAAGTCACTGTGCTTTTCTTCTTCCTTCTGCTCATCCAGTTTTCAAAAATGTTTAAAGCTGAATTTTAGTCCAAGCTTCCCCTTAGTTAAGTATGATATTTAAATGATTTTATAATGCACTTATTTTATTTTTTACATGTCAGCCTCTCTGAAATCAGGACACGTCTTACAACCCTGGCTTCTCACAATCACACTCAGCCCAGCAGCATTCGTGACACAACTGCCGCATCCGTGAGAAAAGGGTCCGCTGAAGCCAGCCTGGCTGAAGGTGTAGGGACTCGTGGTTCCTGCCAGGGCTGGACTGGACAACTGCGCAGCTCTGGACCCGTCATTTGGGGATACCTGATGTGGGAGTATAAACCCGCTGTCGGGAAAGCTTTTCCATGAACAGCAGTTCCAGAGTGAAAACTTACCCAGTTTGTGCCGCTGGTTTGAAACAAGTATTAGGGGCAGTAGTGCCGCACGCTTCAGAAATCCCTCCTCACTCGTGCTCTTGCTGGCACAGTGTCTGCTGCTCTGTAGGGATGACCAGTGACTCTGAATCCAAAGGGATCCAGAAGAACCAGCTTCTAAACGTGCAGAGGTTTTAAGGGCGCCTGGGTGGCTCAGGGGTTAAGCGTCTGCCTTCAGCTCAGGTCATGTTCCCAGGGTCCTGGGGTCGAGCCCCACATCGGGCTCCCTGTTCAGCGGGGAGCCTGCTTTTTCCCCTCCCCATACCTCTCCCCCTCCCCCTGCTCATACTACCTTTCAAATAAATAAAATCTTTAAGTAAATAAATATGCAGACGTTTTAGTGAATACTTTAACCAATTTGTATTTCCCAGGGCTTTTTAAAGTAGTCATGGCATGTGGCTAATTCTGGCCAGAGGGATATGTGTGGTGCGGTAGAAAATGTCTGGTGTGATTTCTGGATCAAAGCATTTGAAAACCAGGTCTTGACTTTGAAATGACTTTTCTGTCAGCGCAAGAAACCCCGAAGTCTCTGAGAGACGCGACGGAGACTCTACCAGCGAATGTGTGACCTCACTGTAGCATGAAATAAACTTTCACTGCGTAAGCCAGGGAGGTTTGGGGATTTTTTTTTTTTTTACTATGATATAAGCCTAGCAAATCCTTACTATAATTCTCCAGTCCACCCGACAACCAATGATATCTTACATTTGATGAAATACCGTATAGGCATACTCAGTGGTAACTCAGCTGGTAAATGCTTAGCAACCGGCTCTCCTGGGGGTGGGAGGAGTCCCTGATTTGTATCATTTGCCTACCTTTGTGGTATAAATACTCCCACCATGGCCAATTTCAAGCTACCAGTGTGATATCAGTCAGCTGGCTAAATGCCTGAAAATTTAACAAATTAAATTTAAAATTTAACAATTCCTGAAAATTAACAATTTAACAAATGAACTACTATAAGCGGATTCTAGCATACCCCTAGCCATATGCCACAAACGGCTCCCCAGTTAACATTTTTCTCATAGAATTGTCTCTTGGTTTTTGACATCCAACTTCATAGTGTGATATTTTATATATATATATATATATGTGTATATATATATACATATATAATTACATATATGTTCTATATTATATATAATTTGTGTTACATAATATATAGATTACAAACATAATATATAAAGAGTTTTTTGGATGATGTCTTATGGGGAAATGCATATCTACATATTCAAAACTCAACAGAACGTTTTTGAAAAGCAATATGTGGGAAAAGAAATATAATTAGAAAGTCAGAAGCACATGCACACACTAAATAAAGTGTATATTGTCAACACAGGTGATTTTTTTCTGTCACTCAGAGGCATCACAGCACACAAAGCAGCTGTTGAAAATGGTGTCAATTCTTTGATGACCAGCAAGCATGGCTTAGTCCTTTTACATCATAACATGTACTATACATATTTTACTATGTTTTTATTGCCTTTTAAGAAATTTGGTGGTGGTTTAGGGCTGATGTGTAACACATTGTAATTTTTCCTATTTAAAATAATGAGAAACAGGCTTCGAGTCAGCTTTGTTTATAGAGGATATCTGATTTCGGTAGATGAATTACTGACATTAAGAGGGAGATGTTGGTTGTATGGACACTAAGACCATCAGCTCTCATGAGCTTGCACCTATGAATTTAAGACATGCGTTTGCCTGCTCAGGGAACGTTCTGCACAATTCTTGGGTTTTAATTGTGCTCTGGATGGACAGTATTGCTGGAGAGCTGAGCTGTGAATGGTTGACGTGGACAATTCTTACAATTCTGGTACATGGCGTAACGTCAGTTACTATCTATTCTGAGCTGAGAAACGGGGCGGAATCCAGTTATTTCTGATTCACCGATGCAAGATAAATAAATGGTTAACAGTCTGAGCTGATTCATGTCCTCAAGTGCTTTTCCGCTGGACCAAGACTTTCTTTCACCCTCTGACCTTCTCAGTCCCGATGGGTTAGCATGGGACCGTTCTCAGGACTTTTCCCGATACTGCCACGTCTCCTCACTCCTTTTATCCTGAGTAAGGTCAGCTGGTGAAGGAAGCAAAGGCTACTTAAGTCAGCCCTCTGTTAGACTGGACTTTTCTACCTGCCGTAGGGTCTGACATATTGTGGATAAAGTTTATCTTTTTGTGTCTTGAAGTTCTGGAGTTCCCTGGGAACGTTCACATTCTCTGGGAACGTTAAATTCCTTACCATCTGATTCCTTAAAGGAGATTAAGAAAATTATTTGAGGTCAAAATCCTGAGAGAAAAGGTCAAAGTTCCCTAAGAGGGACGTCCTAAGAAAGGCATGTTCTAAGAATGGAGACAAATGGGTAAGAGGGGACGAAAACCAACTTCATCTACTTGACTACAATTCCCAGGCAGTCCCTGACACTTATCCTAATAGATCTTAATTTTATCGCTGCCGTCTGTGGACCCCAGTCCAGCCCACACAGATCTCATGCTCCCTCACACAGTAACTTTTGAGGCCGTAAGAAGAGTCTAAGTATGGTTTGTGGGGACCGTCACAAGGCTGCACTCCTT
Source organism: Mellivora capensis (assembly GCA_004024625.1). Lineage (NCBI taxonomy): Eukaryota > Metazoa > Chordata > Mammalia > Carnivora > Mustelidae > Mellivora > Mellivora capensis. The sequence continues at coordinate 26,550 of PISX010015363.1, read as the reverse complement.
TTATCCCACTACTTTTGTGATTCGTGGGATGGGATAGAATGAACTCCTATCCCCCTGATGCCCAAGAAAATATGTGACAGCCTAGAATTCCCTGGAAGCCCACCTTGGCAGTCTTGCTTCTCCAAGGGGCTTGGGGACAAATGTCACCAGCATCTTCTAGAAGCAGAGCCCTCGGGCCTCATCCCAGCCCTGCTGAACTAGTGTCTGCCCTTCGGTAGGCCCCCAGGTGACTAAAATGTCCGTGACGTTTGGAAAACCTTATCAACGGTGTCCGGAAGCTGAGGAGGCCCCGAGACTTCGTACCATCTCTCAAACGAGCACCTCGTCCGTATCCGAACCGGCTGGTCAGCCGATGTCCCAGAGTTCCTGTCACCGAAGAGAAGACCAGCGTCCTCCCAGCGCCGCACCGAGTTGCTGGGTCACTCTTAGGAGCAGAAGCTATTCAGGAATGACTGGTAAGAGCTCTCGCCTGTGTGGGGGCGCCTGGGTGGCCTCGAAGGTGAGCATCCAACCCGGGCTTTCGGCTCAGGCCGTGATCTTTGGGGTCGAGCCCTGCGTCTGCTCCGCGCTCCATGTGGAGTCTGCTTGGGGTTCTCTCTCCTTCTAGCTCTCCCACAGCGTTGTACGCTCTTGCTCTCTCTCTCAAATAAATAAATAAATAAATTCTTAAACAAAAAAGAGTTCTGGCCTGTTTTTATTGGCACTTCTTGATCTATAGCACAGCCTTCTCTGTATTTAATCTGTGTGGGGGCTACTGTGGGAGACTTGGGCCTCAAGGTCTCTCTGCCTCTAGGCCACACATCCAGCCTGTCTCCTCACAGTACTAAACACAGGACAGTCTTAGTCGATCATTTAATGCCTTGGTTTTTGCATATCTAAAGCACCTTAATATGTGAAATGATTCCGTGTTGTTTAAAGTACTGGACAGTTCTAGAATTACAGTATCTGAGAGTCTTGCATGACTCTTCAGCATACCTAAAGTGCACCTCTTATTTGCTGCTGGATTTCCTCCTAAACACCCAAGAGCTGGCCATCTTCCCTCCGTTTGGATACCTCTAATGACATGACACCTCCTTCTATGCAGTATCTTCTGGTTTTGAACAATTCGAAGTAGCACAAGTTCTTTCTCAAACTGGATTAAAGTTTGTCACCCATCAGTCTTTATAATTATTTAGTCATTGCAACGATTAATTCTACACATTTCCCTCAGCTGGTTGATCTAAGAAATTTTAGAACCAAGCACAGAAATATTATGGTAGAGTTCCAACGGCCATCAAAAAGCACATGATGAAATCAAGACTAGAAAGTATTTCTTTTTCATTCACTGTTCCATTCATCAGACTGCCTGCCGAGAACGTCTGCTGCTCTGCGACCAACAGTATGATAATCCAAGCCAAACATCGGTCCCTGGGAAAGATCATGGATTGGGGTGTGGCAAACACCCAGAAACTGCTCCTCCCTTCAGGGGTCAAACATCTGGCAGACATCCTGGGGTAGGATCTGTGGCCAAAATCCACTGTGGGGAACTGATCCATTCCCATAAAGGAGATGTGACTCGCTGGCAGCTGGCAATTTTCCTTTGTGGAATGGGTGTTCCTGGCACTCCATAAAAGTCCTTGCTCGCTCCTGGCTCTTTTCTCTCCGCCCCCGCACTCCACCCGCACTCCACACCCGGCCGCACACACCCTCCCACTCCCACGTCAATAAAGCCCCTCCCTGGCGTGCGCTGTGCACACACACATGCCCCCACAGCTTCCTCTGCAAACACACCCACATGGCTCAGACACACATCCAGGCAGCACAGGGCTGCGCGGCTCAGGCCTTTCCCCGCACCTGAGCACCGCATCCACCCCCCGACTTCCTCTTGGGCCTGCAGCTGCTCCGGGTCCCAGCTGCCCCCGCCGGGCCGCCTGGGCCCGGGAAGGCCGCTGCAGTCTGGAGCTGCCACAAGCACGGAGGCAGCCTGCGTGTGCCGGCCTGTTCGGCCGCAGCCAGGCTAAGACAGAGCATGGAAAGAAGCTGGCAGCGTGTCCTATTTCTGGAAACTACGAAAACTCTTGCTTTCCCTCTTCACATCCCCGGAGGAGCCAGCTCGGACTCTGCATGATCACCCCCGTCCTCCCTGCCTCTGACTCCGGGCGGGTTTTCCTTCCTGTGGAGGCTCTTCCAGCTCCAGGCCGGCCGCATCCCTCGCCTCCTATCGCGAGGCCAAGTTGCCCGGGGCCAGGGGACCCGGCAGACCCACGGCAATAGACAGGCCAATAAAAGAGAGGAATAAGATTGCTTGCGTTTCACCAAACCTTCGAAAATTTAAATATATATTAATCACCTGAGACAGAGCATTGAAAAAATGCTGAATCAGTGAAATGCGAACGGACGAGTCGATAGTGTCTCCAGGCGGCGCAGGACGCGACAGCTTCCCTGGGGTTGAAAGTGTTCTTCCTGGCAAACGATTTGTCCTGCTGCCGAGTCTCTTACTTTTCCTTGGGGAGGTGAATTTTCCTCTAGTTTGGCTAAATAAATGTTACGGACAATGGGGGTCCTTTGTTCCTTCCCTCTTAAGAACACAGGACGCTTTCACAGCAGCGGCTGTTTCCATGCACTAAGCACGAAGCGAAGCCCACGGCGCCGCATTGAGCATTGAACAAGCAAGCGAGGTGGGGGCAGTTTTTGTCCCCTGGGAATGCACCATCTCAGAAAAGGCTGTACCAGTGGAACAAGAAAGTATGGGAATAAATAGCCAGAAACAGCTCTGATCGCTTTTTTTTTCCATGTTCAAAACAAAACAAAACAAGAATCGGTGAGTCCCCAAAGCATAAAGTCCTGACATGCAGATTTGGCCTTGGAGAAGCCGCCATGTGCGTCCTGCGCTCCTTTTCGTCTGTCTCCCGCCCTCCCCGCCAAGGCAGCGGGCAGCAGGCCGGCTCCGACTCCCGACTCCCGGGCACCCTGTGGCTCCTGCGGCCCCGAGGCCCGAACTCCGGCCGCTGTAGGACCCGCTCGCAGTCCCAGCCCTGACTCTGCACCTGCTGCAGGTGCGCTCGTGGGAGCGGGCAGTCAGGGTTAGGGCAGAATTAGAGTTTGCAGAGCTCACTGATGAAGAAAAGGTGTATTAAACCCTCTTTGCCGGTAAGTCCCTGCCTTTTCCTTGCAGTAAGCCACCACCTCTTAGGCGTCCTTGTTCATGGACACTGTCTCCCCGGCTGCCTTCCCGCCCCACAGTGTCAGCGTCGTTCGTGTCTCTGGGATGTGCTTATTCAGACGCGCGTGTCCAGGCTTCGCGTTTGTCCTAACCAGAGCCCAAGAGGTTGCTAACACGGCCCGTATCCAAAACACAAAGAACAAGTCAGCACAGCACAAGTCAAGACTAGAATCAGACCCCCTCACCCCATACATTAGGTAATCCATCCTCCTTTCAGTATGTGGAAGAAATACCATCTTCAGGGCTGTATATTCATTCCCACGTTTCATTAATTTCTTCCCTCCTGGGGAATAACTCCCATCTCCCACCCTCTTAATGTTTAGCTGCCTTTTGTTGCTTCCTGGTTTGGTTTTTAAATTATTTATTTATTTATTTATTTATTCAACAAAGAGAGAGAGATCACAAGTAGGCAGAGAGGCAGGCAGAGAGGGGGAAGCAGGCTCCCCGCTGAGCAGAGAGCCCAATGTGGGGCTCGGTCCCAGGACCCTGAGATCATGACCTGAGCCAAAGGCAGGGGCTTTAACCCACTGAGTCACCCAGGTGCCCCTGTTGCTTCCTGTTTTAGTTAACATCAGTAAAATATATCAGCACAGGACTACTTTCCATCCACCAACCTTGGAAGTTAGTACAAGTTCTAGAAATCATTGTTTTTAGCCTCTTGATTCAAATAGTCTGAGAGTCTCTTGGTAATAAATTCAACCTGATTCAACAAGCTGTCAATAATTTTCCATGGCATTGAGCATTATAGAGAGTAAATCACATATTCCCTATAGTCATTGTGAATGTAAGTCACTAAAATTCACAGATGATCCTTAACACTCTTTTTAGCCATTAATTTCAAATTTTTGCCTTTCTCCTAGGCAAACCTTTTTTTTTTTAAGATTTTATTTATTTATTTGACACAGAGAGAGATCACAAGTAGGCAGAGAGGCAGGCAGAGAGAGAGGGGGAAGCAGGCTCCCTCCTGAGCAGAGAGCCCGATGCGGGGCTCGATCCCAGGACCCTGAGCTGAAGACAGAGGCGTTAACCTACTGAGCCACCCAGGCACCCCTAAGCAACCCTTTTTAAAAACCAGGATTGTGTAAGAGGGCAATTTTAATTTAATCTTGTTTGAGCATTTTCTATAAAGAGTTAGAGGTACTAACAAGCTGTGAAAGTAAGGGAACAATGAGAGAGAAGATAAGATTTTGAAAGCTCCACAAACTGGATAATAAAGTCATGAACAGATGAAAGCTTTAAAAATTTTTTCCTTTTTTTTTAACCTTGAGTATTACATTGCAAGGAAATTCTAAGTGTAGTAGAGTAAAGCAAAGTTTTTAGAAAAAAATTAGACCAGATATTTCAGAATTTGAGCTTTGAATTAAAAATAACTGGGGCACCTGGGTGTCTCAGTGGGTTAAGCCTCTGCCTTCGGCTCAGGTCATGATCTCAGGGTCCTGGGACCGAGCCCCACATCGGGCTCTCTGCTCAGCGGACAGCCTGCTTCCCTCTCTCTCTCTCTGCCTGCCTCTCTGCCTACTTGTGATCTCTGTCTGTCAAATAAATAAAATCTTTAAAATTTTTTTTAAAAATAAATAAATAAATAATTGAGCAAAAGCTTTGCTGAGTTGGGAGTGGGGCAGGGGTGGGTAGGTAGGGAGAGGACTATTTGTTGGGGGCTGGTGGGAAACTGCCATGTGGGGAGCCATAAAAAGAAGCAGAGCCCAGAAAGCAAATTAGTGGTTGCCTAGGGTTGGATGGAGGGTGAAGGGTGGGTGGGAGGTTGGAAGTGACAGCTAAGAGGTGTGGGATTTCTTTTTGAAGTAATGAAAATACTCCAAAATTGATTGGGTGATGGATACACATCTCTGTGAATATACTAAAAGCCACCAAAGTGTAACTTATGTGGTCGAACGTGTGGTATGTGAATTATTTCTTAAGCTGTTGAAAGAAAGAGAGAGTCCATAAATGTTGGAGTCATCTAATCCAACTCATTCTAATCTGACTCATTCCACTTCAATTTTAAAGCCGTTCTTTCCTTTCATGAGCACACAGTGTAACTGCTCTCAGGCATATTCAAGCCGAGAAAACTGTAGAAGGTACCGGGGTTCGTGCCGTTTCTTCCGGAGAGCAAGCAGGGGCTTGAAGAGCAGCTGCCGAATCTTTGGTTCAGCTTCTGTTTGTCTTGCAACACGTTTTAAAAAACAGAGGTTTTTTTGCGGGAATAAATGCAAAGTTCATAAACAAAGACGGTGGAAAACCTCACCAGGTGCTGTCAATGATAATAATGATGACAATAACAACAATAAAATAACGCCAACAAATCCCCCCGACGAGTAAAAAGGATAAAAATGGGAGGAAATATACCAGGTTCGAATCCCAGCTCTGCACCTTTCTAGCTGGATGAGGTTAGGTAAAACACTAACCATTCTGAGCTTTGTCTTTCTACTTTATAAAATGGGGGCTTTCATAACATGCAAGGTTGTTCTGAAGATCCGAGATAGTGCATACAAATGCCTGGCAGAGGGGACACTGAATGAATGGCAGTAATATTGCTGTGCGGGACATATATTGAGGCTCTTCCATAGGTCCAACATTTTAAGCTTATTATTTTATTAATCCTGAGTAAAATGTGCAGTAGTCAGAATAGGCTACCTTATGTGGCAATAACAGACAATCCCAAAGTCTCAGTGGTTTAAAAAAAAAAGAAAGATTTAACTTTTACTCCATTTGCACATCCATCACAGGTTGGCTTGGGGTCCCTCTCCGTGTCATCCTTATTCTAGGACTCACTTGAAAAAGTAATATGACCCAACATACTTTGACCACATGACAAAGGGGAAAAAAGCAATGTGGCAAACAGCAGCCAGCCTTAAAACCCACATCTGGTGGGGTGTCTGGGTGATGCAGCCAGTCAAGTGTTCGACTCTTGGTTTCAGCTCAGCTGCTGTGAGATCGGGCCCCACATCAGGTTCGGTGCTCGGGTCCGAGTCTGCTTGAGAGTCTCTCTCCTTCTCCCTCTGCTCCTCCTACGTGTGCTTGCTCTCTCTCTCTCCCACTCCCTTCTCTCTAAAATAAATAAATTTTTTAAAAGATGTATGCCTGGAAATGACATATGTGACTTTTGCTTCCGTATCACCGACTACAGAAGGTCACATAGCCATGTCTATCTTCAGGGGAGCAGGGAATTACATTTGTAACATGTGCATAGAAGATGATCAGACAGAACTTGTCAGTGGCCTTAACGATTACCACACAATCTCATAAGGGAAATATTTTTATCCTCAATTTTAGAATAAAGAATCCAGGGGCACTGGGAAGCTAAGTACTTGCCTACAGCTACATAGCTAGGAAGTGGCAGAGGAAGAGATTCAAACCCAAGTTTTGTGTCTCCTGCTCATTCCAGCCAGACCCTGAAAACTGAAAATATTCTACCCACAGGGATATGCTATGGTGACTATGTCTCTCTCCCCACATTCATAGAAGAAAAAAAGCGCACATTTCCTTTGGGAACAACTTGGTACTGCCTCCTCAAAAACCAGTTTGGAATGAGAACATTAAGAATCAAAAACTGTTCACACACTCTTTTGACCTGGTAATCCTAGTTCCGGGAATTCATCCTCAGGGAATCATATCAAGAAGATGAAAAAATTACAGTCCTGGAGAGATGGATTGTGATGTTGTTTATAACAGAGAAGAACTAGAAAGAGTCTATATTTTCAATAATAGGAAGAGTTAAAGAATTTATCGATTAGACATTCAATAAGTTACTATGAAACTATCTAATTTTGTCATTATGAAGATCACATTGTGATGTAGAAAAAGCTTTGATATAAAAGTAAAAAGCAAAATAAAATTACTTTTACTATGTTGCAACTCTACAACACATTTGCGTGGTGAAGACTGCTAATGCCATCTTCCCTCCTTTCTTCTCTCGGTAACAGAGCCCGCCTCTAGCTTTAACCCGTCAGGGGGACCCCAGCTGTGGACCACATTTCCCAGCCGCTCTTGAATCCAGGTCTTGCCACTTACGTAGGTTCTTGCCAATAAGATAGAAGCAAGAGGAGGATATGCAGAAGCAAGAGGAGGATATGCAGTTTCCCACGTTTGCCCAGAGACGTACGGAGGTGCATGTTCTCCTCCAGGCCTTCTTTCTTTACTTGTTCAGGTCGGCTCCACACCCAACATAGAACCCAGTGTAGAGCCCAGCATGGGGCTTGAGTTCCCAACCCTGAGATCAAGAGTCAGACACGTAACCAACCGACCCAGGCACCCCCTCCACGCCTCATCCCCTCCCACTACAAAGGAAATGGCAACCACGGAAGCAGTTGTCTTAGAACCAAAAATTAAAGCCAGAGATTAATGGAAGTATGAATTTTTTTTAAAGATTTTATTTATTTATTTGACAGACAGAGATCACAAGTAGGCAGAGAGGCAGGCAGAGAGAGAGGAGGAAGCAGGCTCCCTGCTGAGCAGAGAGCCCGATGTGGGGCTCGATCCCAGGACCCTGAGATCATGACCTGAGCCGAAGGCAGAGGCTTTAATCCACTGAGCCACCCAGGCGCCCCGGAAGTATGAATTTTTTATTTTTCTCAAACTACCGTAATATATTTTTTTATTTTAAAAAGATAAGAAAGTGTTTTAGCATAGTTTTAATGCAACTAATCATCAAAATTTCATTTCAATATTGTTTTTCTGAAGGGAAAATAGATCCTCTCATATTTGTGGAAATGTTTGAGGAAAATCTGGGAGGGAAAAAACAGAAAATAATACGAATATACAGGTAAATGACATTTTTGCTCCAATCTGGGCAATTCACAATTTTAAATAGCCAGAAGTTACTAGGGAGCATGACTTGGAAGGACCGTAGCTGGGCAAGGCATGCTGCAGCGCTGGGAGTAAGGATAGCAGGAACGTGTACAGGCCTGTGGCAGCAGGAGAGCAGCCAGCTGTGGGGCTGCTGGGGTGGGGTGTCATCCATACAGTCCACTAACAGGGAGAAGTGGGACGGAAGGAGGAGAAAGACAAACCAGTTATGATCCAATTTGACCAATACCTAACTGCTTTCTCTTCCCCCTTTTTTTTTAAGGTTTATTTATTTTTTTATTTACTTACTTATTTGAGAGAGAGAGAGAGAAAGAGAGAGAGCAGGAGAGGGGCAGAGGGAGAGAAGCTCCAGCAGATCCCATGCTCAGCGTGGAGCCTGACACAGGGCTCAGTCTCATAATCTCCAGACCATAACCTGAACTGAAACCAAGAGTTATACGCTCAACCAACTGAGCTACCCAGGTGCCCCCTCCTTTCTTATTCTTTTTTTTTTTTTTTAGAGTTTATTTATTTATTTGACAGAGATCACAAGTAGGCAGAGAGGCAGGCAGAGAGAGGCGGAGGAAGAAGGCTCCCTGCCAACCAGAGAGCCCGATGCGGGGCTCGATCTCAGGACCCTGAGATCATGACCTGAGCCGAAGGCAGAGGCTTAACCCACTGAGCCACCCAGGCGCCCCTTTCTCCTTTCTTATTCTTAACACTACTATGGAACATAACATTTTTTAGCCCAAGTAAAGCCCTACAGTTTCACTCCAGGGATCACCATTTTTAAGTCCCTACAAATGCAAGACCAGGGAATTATTGCACACCTGGAAATTCTTATTAAGGAATCAGATTGTCATAGTTATGCATAATTTGGAAGAAAAAGATTTTAATTTAAGTAAACGATTTATTAATAACTTACATTTGTTGAGTACTTACTATATGCCGGACAATACTCTAAGTGCACTACATGTATTAACTGATTTAACCCTCCAAATTTCTGTTAGATAGGTACTACTATTTTTATCTCCATCTTATGGAAAAGAAAACTAAGGCAGAGAGCAGTTAAGCAATTTTCTCAAGGTTTGACAACTAATAAATGGAAGCCAGGCCTTCTACTTCAGCATCTGCGCTTTTATCCCCAGCTACAGTGTCTTAATCATGAATTATTAAATCCAGAAAAAATAAGTGATCAAGACTTCAAATAATGAATTTGCTAATTAGTCTTCCTTAATGCTTATGTCAGACTTTCTTGCAGTATATATTAAATAACTACTCAACAGATGGTTTTGTTTGAAATTAATTACATGGCAGTTACTAAAACATGTGAAGGCTGCTGTTTGCCTACCAAATAATCATTCTTCTCTAACTCGTAGAACTCCTGTCTTAAGCTCGACATATTGCGGACCAGCTAGAAGACCACAGTTTGCAACCATGCTCGCAGCTATGCGGTCATGTGACTAAGTTCCTCACAATGAGACATAAATGGAAATAGGATGGTAACTTCTGGGAAGTCTTTGTACAAGAAAGAGGGCACACCCTTCTCCTTCTCCATCCTACTTTTTGGGGTGTGGATATACTCATATGCAATCCCTGAGCTAAGACTCCTGTCTTAACAGTGTAAGGCAAAAGCTAAAAGCAGCCAGATTTTGATGATGATGAAACCAGCATGCTAGCCTTGGGCAAACTTTCTCCAGAGTTGTTCTTACAGGGCAGAGTAATGATCTAATTATTGAAACGAATATCTTGGGGTCTCTATTAAGTTACTTATAGCTAAACTTAATAATCCAAACTTTTATATAAACCTAACATTAAGTAATTTCCATTCATATTTGGGGGCATCGAAAAATCATTTAAAGGCATGTGGATTTAACTACTTCTCTTATAAACTTACTAAGGAAGCAACGAAAAAGACTTTACCTAAATGACTGTCCAACCTTGTAATGATTTTTATGGCACCTGTTTAAGGCAGTACTTCCCAACCTTTTTCATGACATGGCACTCAAAGCAAAACCATGCTAATTGTACAGAACTATATGAAACCGTTGGGGTGCTCTTGGCCAGAGTTACTGCTGCGGGGACCTACCTACCCCAGGAAATGTGAGGCTCAGTTTCTCAGTTCCTCACCCCTAATCTGTTCACCATGACCCAGCTTTAATGTCTTTCCACAATGCAAAGATTGGTTGTTTACTCTTAGATAAAATTTGAATCTGGAACTTATTCAAAAACTATTAAGGCATGAGAAAAGTCAAGTGGGTAAACTATATATTTCATTTTAGTGTTGAAATAATGGATGGGTCATAAGGTTAGTCAGATTATACAAAGGGCATTTCTTTATCACTTAGGCTCTTTAACTTTTTTTTTTTTTAAGAGAGAGAGAACATTTAGGGCCCAAGTGGAGCAGAGGGAGAGAATCTTAACATGGGGCTCCATCTCACGACCCTGAGACATGACCTGGGCCGCAAATGAAGAGTTAGAAGCTTAACAGACTGAGCCACCCGGTGCCCCTTCACTTATGATTTTTTAAAAAATGACTTCATTATGTACGTGTACACTGGGTATTTCTTTCACATTCAAGGTGTAATGGAAGGGACCTTGTGCGTCCAGAAAAGAGAGGGGTTTCAAAGAATGAGCTGAAAACTATTACTGAAAACTCATGCCCTGGTTTTATCTGTAAGAGGAGAAAAGGAAAGTTTTATTGATTATTTTCAATCTACCAGGAGCTTCCAAATGTGTTTTCTCATGAACTCTTTACCTTTTGTAAGGAAGACATTAAAGATTTTAAAAATTAGGAACCTAATCAAGCAAGTAGCAGAGCTAAAACTCAAAACTCTTCCTAAGTTCTACATGCCTGGATTCATTCTTGCAGATTAATTGTTTTTATTTAAAATTGTTCTCCTGGGGCTCCTGGGTGGCTCAGTGGGTTAAAACCTCTGCCTTTGGCTCAGGTCATGATCTCAGGGTTCTGTGATTGAGCCCCGCATCAGGGTCCCTGTTCAGTGGGGAGCCTGCTTCCCTCTCTCTCTCTGCCTGCCTCTCTGCCTACTTGTGATCTCTCTCTGTTAAATAAATGAATAAAATCTTTAAAAAAATAAAATAAAATAGTTCTCCAATGTCACCTCCTCACAAGTCTATAAAATCAAATAAGGCTTACAGTGAAGACCAAATCCAGTGCCATCCTCCAAAGCAACCCACTTTCGAGCTTTCCCTTTAGCTTTTAAGATGGTTGCCTCTGTATCTCAAAATTAATATGCCTGTGTTGTCATTTTTCTTTTAAAACCGTGTCTCTTTTCACCTAAGTCATAAATGCACAGAGTTTCAATAGCTAAAGATCTCTTCAAAGTCTAAAGGAAAAAAAGCAGCCTCTTTCCCTGTCTAGCCTGTGGATCTGGTTCTATTTACACTCCCAAAAGCCACCACGGTCAACTCTTTCAGCCTTCTCGTCTGGTACTTATCTCCACGTTTCTGCTGCTATTTCTTGATTTTTCCACGTTCCTTATATTGTCTATGACTCCCTCCTAGGGAAGATACAGATTTAATCCCTTACACCTTCCCTCTAATTCCCCTAATACGGTTACATCAATGTGGATGGAGCTGGAGAGCTTTGTGCTAAGCCCTCAGAGAAGATGAACACCGTACGACTGCACTCATGTGCAATTTAAGAAACACCAGCAAAGGGCGAAAAGAGGGAGAGACAAGCCAAGAAACGGGCTCTTAACTATAAGAACACATTGATGGTTCCCGGGGGGGGGGGGGGGGGGGGGGGAGGTGGGTGACAAGGGAGACCGGGATTGCCGAGGGGACGGGGGTCACTTGTATCACTGTGAGCTCGGTGTCGTGTGCAGACCCGTGGGTCACTGCACTGCACACTGGAACCAACATAATGCTGTATGTCAACCAGACTGGGATTAAAGTAAAAAAAAAAAAAATTTTTGTAGCTGTTAGCTAATTGGGTTTAAATTTAAAAAAAATTTTTTTAAACCCAATTCCCTATTCTGTTCCAGAAATGTAAATCTCTCGGTACACTCATATTTATGAAAGATTCTATAAATTTCTTCATTTTCTTGGCGACATCCTTCCTGCAGCCGTTTATCTGCTTCCATCAACCTGAACCCACTGCTCTTCTGGCCTCGTGCGGAGCTGCTGCACTCAAGTCACCTTCACAGTGACCTTGTGGGTTCTCTTCAGCTCAGGTGTGAGGAGTCCCCTATTTCTTCCATCTGATGTCTTTCTCCTTCTTGTTTTTTTAGATTGTCCCCTGAAGCAGCTTCCTACGAAAGATGCACAAGAGGTAAGTTTCCTGAGTCCTTCTGTATCTGACAGTGTGTTTATTCTCCCCTCACACTTGGATAACTTGGCTGGATAGTACATTGTAGGTTAAAAAAACGTATCCCTCATAATTCTTAAGGCCTTGCTCCGCTGCTTTCCCCAGTCCAACAACAATGTAGTCGAGAAGTCTCCTGCATACTGATTCCTACTGAACAGTCATTTGTTTTCCTTTTTCTGGAAGCTTTTGAGGTTCTTTCTTTATTCCCAGTGGCTGACACTTCTCAGTAACTTTAAACTTTAAACTTTTAACTAAAGTAAGTGCTTTGTTTTCGTTTGTTGTGCTGCATACTTGTAGGCACTTTCCATTTTGAGACTTATCCTTATAGTTCTGGAAACCTTCTTGTATAAGTTTTTCTCCGTTTCTTCTTTTTCTGGAGCTACTTCTAGTCAGATATTGTCCCTACTGGGCGGAATCTCTAAACCTCATGTCATTGCTTTCTCATTGCTCATCTGTTCATGTTTTACTTGTTTTCAACAAATCTCCTTAACGTTATCTTCTGATTCTTCTATGAAATTTTTTGTAATTGTTGAATTTTTAATTTCTAAGAGCCCTCTCTTGTTTTTTTTCTTAGTTGTTCGTTTTCATAGCATTCTTTTGTGTATAAAATCTCATCAATTTTGAGGTTATAAATTAGCGTATGAATGTTATAAATTAGCATATGAAGATGCTATTCGCTACTGTTTCTGTTTTTCACCGATCCTCTCTTTTAGGTTAGAGGCTGCCTTACGTGCCTGTTAGTCCCCTTACATTTCAGAACAGGCTGCTGAAAGCTGATGAGAGACTCCGCGTGGGCGGAAGGGGGTTACAGAGTAACGGACTTCACTTTTGGATTGTGGAGAAAACATTTTGTTTCTTTTCTGAGTCAGTTTAGCTTTTCAGAAAACATTCCTCTAATTTCTTGCCAAGGAAAGTGACTTGTAAACATTTTTGACAGTAAGAAGTGATTTTCCATCACATCCCAGTCCACACACACATACATAAAGATAAAAAAAAACATGGAAAAAAATCTTTCCTTTTTCTACATGTAATCTTTTTCTACCTTGTCTACTGCACTTGCTTTTCTTTAATGTTTGTGACGGACGTTGCGAGGAACCATTCAGATCCCCGCAATGGACTGGCTGGCCAGCTCCTGGGAGTGGCGCTGAGGGCCAGTCTTCAGGTGGCAGCCCCTCGGGGCGTGCAGAGAGCTGCTTTGCCCAAGGTCATACTCCCTGGGGTGGCCACATCCAATGTGGGGAGATGTAATAATTTGCTAAGGCTGTCATAATAAAGTACCACATCCTGGGTGATTTAAACAACAGAAATTTATTTTTTCACGGTTCTGGGGACTAGAAGTCCAAGGTTAAGGGGTCAGCAGATTGTTTTCTCCCGGGGCCTCTCTGCTCGAAGATGTCCACCTTGTCATTGGGTCCTCATATAACCTTTTCTCTGCCTACCCTAAGCTTTCTTCCTCTTCTTATAAGAACAATAGTCACATTGGATTAGGGGTCTCTCTTGAGGGCCTTAATTCAACTTGATCACCCCTTTAAAGACCTTATCTCCAAATGAAGGATGAGGTGGTTGAAGACCTGGCCATCTGGGCCTGACTTGGCACAACTCTGAAGAGCAGTTGTGACTTTAGTACCGCCCATGGGCATGGCTGAAGAGGTCACTGGGCATTGAGTCACAGTTCCACTCTTTCCTTTGTCTGACTTTGTTTCCTTCTTCCGATGTTGATTCCAAGGCCATGCCCTGATAAATACTCTGAATCCATAACTCAGTTTTAGAGTCTGTTTCCTGGGGAACTCAACCCATGGCAATGTTGGTCATGATCCATTAGACTGATTTCATAGTCCACTAATCATAACTGATTTCATAACCTACGGTTTGAAAAACACTGGCCTAAGGGTTAGTTGCTTGTTTAACAGTTCCTTAATTGTGTGGCAGGGGAGAGAACACAGATAATCCCATCATTCCCAATGTAGGCTTCTAATTCACTTCACTGTTTAATCTCCATGTTATATCCATGCCGTCTACCAGGCCTGATTTCTCTGATGCCCAGGCCTTTGAACTCCTGAGTGTCTCCAGGAAACAAACCTTCTATCTCCTCCTGGGGGATAGCCTGGGTGTAGCCTTGGGTGCTGATTTTCTGTGATCGAGGGTACAAAGTAGTTGACTGTTCTTTTCAAGCTTTTAACTTACCTCCTGCTTTACATGGCACACCTTACTCCCACTTTACCAAATCTGGTGACCTCAAGGCCTGAGCCTCTTTCTGGTTCTTCAAGGCAAAATACCTTGCTTATCTTCAGTCTGCCCCACTTTGCACGGATTGCAGCTTCATCTCCATTGGCCAGTTAGCCCTCCGTCATTCTCTTTCCATCAGATATCTGTTGAACCCCCTCGTCTATTCCTATCCCCTCTTCTGGCCTCTGCGGAAAGGAGACAGATGCCTAGGTTCATCTACCATCTTACCTAGAAGCCAGCGACTAGAAGCTTAGTGGCAGTCGTCTCACCGCTGTGGCTGCAGGGTGGACAGGGAGGTATTGTCTCTTGCTTTTTGCCCCTTGCTTGCATCTTCTTATGCAAGGAGCTTTTTCTGTAAGGAGACTTGCTCTATGTGAGGATATAAAGTTAGATCCAATAGGGCTGTGACTTGGAAGTCCTCATGAGCCGTGAAGAGCTCTGAGATCAAACACGAGACAAGAGAGAAAGTACGAGTACACAAAGGACAGATGCAGTGTTGTGAAAATTTAAGGGAAAGCGTCGTTCTCAAAATAAAGGGTGAATTAGTAGTGCATATAGAGTAGAGTAAAAGTGCCCCTAGGTCTTAGCGATGACAAGAGAAATGGCCAGGGCAGGAAGCAATTTTCCAGTCATGGACTGAGTGCCCCTGTATGTCAGAAATGGCACCACACCTCAGAGAGAGTAATGAAAAAGAAATGGTCCCAGCCTCCCTTTAAGGAGTTCCCATCAATTCTAATATTGAAAAAGCCAAACAACAAAACGAAACAAACCCTACCAGCACAAATTCTATCGTGTGCTCCTTATGAAAACCTGCTATTATAGTCCCTGTTCCTACTAAAGAGTGGATCTGTGATATTGCAGCATAAATTGTCACATTGTGTAGTATATTATCTGAACTCTGTAGAAACATGAAAATAGTCGTCATGAGTGGAAGAAAATCCAGCATCTTTCTAATTCTACATACTATAAATACTGAGAAGCTTCAGGAATGACTCTTTAATGCTGGAATTTAGGCATAGCAACGTAAGGGTGAGGATGACTTGGGGAAAGCCTTTCTGGTGGCCTTAAAACACACATAAGGAGGGGTGCCTGGGGGCGCAGCTGGTTGAGCATCTGACTCTAGGTTTTGGCTCAGGTCATGATCTCAGGGTCACGAGATCAAGCCCTGCGCTGGGCTTTGTGCTGAGCGTGGAGTCTGCCTGAAATTCTCTCTCCCTCCCTCTCTGCCCCTGCCGCTCGTGCTCTCTCTCCTTCCCTCTAAAATATATAAATCTTCAAACACACACACATACACACACACGCACGCACACATAAGTAGCAGAGGCTGGCCTTTCTGCCTCCCCAGGGCTAGCCCCACAGAGTGGGGAGTCCTTGGCAGGGTCCTGATGAGTGGGCTGGCCCTTATTTTTGGTGTTCACTCTGGAAGAGCTCAGGCATAACCCACAGCCAATTAATCTTGTCAGGGTGCCTATCAATTTCAGCTGTAGCTCAGACACCATCACCGCAAGTAGCCATCCCAGGGAGCCATTGTCTCATTGGTACACTCGTTCACTTCAAAATGTGAGTAAAACATTTTAATTTGGACAAAAGAGCATCTGTTCCCACTGAAAAATGTTACAACATGCAAAGTGCACGTACATTTTGGTAGAGTTCTCAAAAATAGAAAATCCAATTATTGTATATGAGGGAATTTTGAAAAAATAAGAATAAGAGAATTGTTTTTCAACTACTCTTTTGTGGATAGAGCTTATTAATTTAAAAAAAAAAACAAACAAAACCATAATGGTCCTTAGAAGCAGCATTCTTCTTCCCTCACCCTCAGGCCATTATTGTGGCTTGGCTGCTGAGTAGTGGGCGGAAGAGAATGTCTACCTGGATGAGGGAGAGAAAGTGAGGAGGTGGATTGGTGGGAGAACAAAGGAGAGGGTGGGTGGTGGGCCCCGGTCACTGAGCACTTGTGTAGGAAGAGGCTGGGCCCCTGAGTCAGCAAGGAGTAGGAGGCCAGGTTCACGTGGGCGATGAGGGGGGCCATGAGGAGAAAACAAAGCCATTTTATAAACGTGAATGTCTCAGGAAAATACCCACAGGATGGTGAAAAGAGCTTTGGAAAACAATTCATTAGCAATTCTGATTTTAAAAAGCAAAGCTCGCTGATAAGGCCAACTTACAGGTAGTCATTTTGAATTTTAAAAATTGTCCTTTTTGAAGAACGTTTCTGTTCATTCATAGCTTTCAGGATGATCTCGGACTTGCCTCCAGGAGAAGAGTCGTGGCCAAAGCGGGGAGAGGGAACAGTTGAAGGCTCATGGCTGAGCTGAGCTCAACCTTCCCGTCTCAAACCAGGCTGACAACCCTAGGAAGAAAGGGGCACTTTTCTTCCCTTATTTGTTACCCAGAGGCATTTATATTAAGTTTCTTTTAAAACTGTACTTGGGTTTTTTCCCAACATCTCCACTAAAGTCTGTCACTGAAGCACAGAGTCCTGTGACATCGGGGTGAAGACCATCTGGAGCTCACGTTCACCAGCAGCCAGGCCTCCTTTCCGCAGGAGCTCAACACAGTCGGCGGCGGAGGAGTGGGCTGGGAGCGCGGGAACATTGGATGATGCAATCAATCCATCAGCAAACAAGATGGGCGGAAAGGGCACCGGCCCCACCCCTAGCAGCCTCCAGAAGTAAATGCGGAGTGTCTGTGACTCCACAGAGAGGTACGTGGGAGGCAGAGCAGTGAGAGCCCACCCTGGTGCTGCAGTTTCTGTGGGTGTCTGGGAGGAGGGCTGGAGACCCCTGCTTGGTTTATGCTCCTTGGTGTGCCAGTGTCAGCTTCCTGCCCGGAAGGAGCCTTATCAGACCAGGGCCAGCTCATGAGTTTGCATCCCATTTCCACGGGTCTCTGCCTGTGTTTTCCCTCTGAGCTAATTCAGGTCTGCTGGGCGTGCCTCTTGCTGAACTTCCCAAGGAGGAAAGGGCTGTTTGGATTTTCTCTTTTCAGTCAACCCAGTGAATCCCAATTCAAAGATTTCTTGTCTTTCTCATCTGTTTTACTGATGTCCTTTAATTATCCTTTAAAAACTAGCTTTTCATGCAGAATTTTTCTGTGCGTTGAGGACATCCAGTCAAGGGTAAGATGAAACAGTTGAGCAGCAATAACTACACAGTAAAAGAAAAACTAAGATCCTCTTATTTTTTAAAAAATAAAGTTAGTAGCCTCCAAGACTAGGGGCCACTAAAATAGAAAAATCTATCTACAAAATAATTAAGTAACTGGACTCATTATGAGAACAGCTGTAATGTTATTTGTACCAGTGGTATTTTGACATTTATTTTGTAGAATATTTAAATGCCTATATTTGATTTTTAAGAAATAGAAGCACCTGGGTGGCTCAATTGGTTAAGCATCTGCCTTTGGTCAGGTCATGATCCCGGGGTTCTGGAATTGAGCTCCTGCTCAGCAGAGAGCCTGCTTCTCTCCCACTGCCCCCCTCCCCCCAGCTCATTCTCTCACTCTCTCTCTCTCTCACTTTCTCTCAAATAAATAAAATCTTAAAAAAAAAAAAAAAAAAAGGAAGAGGGGCATCTGGGTGGCTCAGTGGGTTAAAGCCTCTGCCTTCGGCTCAGGTCATGATCTCAGGGTCCTGGGATCGAGCCCCGCATCCGGCTCTCTGCTCAGCAGGGAGCCTGCTTCCTCCCTTCTCTCTCTCTGCCTGCCTCTCTGCCTACTTGTGATCTGTCAAATAAATAAATAAAATCTTTAAAAAAAAAAAAAGGAAGAAAGAAAGAAACAAATTTGGTGCTATGGGCTGAATTGTGTCCTACACACCCCCCCCCATCCAAATTCATATGTTGAAGTCCGAACCCTTAGTACCTCAAAATGTGACGGTTTTTGGAGATACGACCTTTAAAGGGTTTACAGTGAGGTCTTATGAGTGGGCCCTTATTCAATCTTATTAGTCTCCTCAAAACAAGAAATTAGGACCCAGACAAATACAGAAGGAAGATCATGTATAGACAGAGAGAGAATTTGGCCATCTAAAAGTCAAGGAGATTTCTCCAAAGAAGACATCCAAATGACCAACAGAGACATGAAAAAATGCTCCACATCACTCTGCATCAGGGAAATACAAATCAAAACCACAATGAGATATCACCTCACACCAGTCAGAATGGCTAACATTAGCAAGTCAGGAAATGGAGGATGTTGGCGAGAATGTGGAGAAGGGGGAACCCTCCTACACTGTTGGTGGGAATGCAAGCTGGTGCAGCCACTCTGGAAAACAGCGTGGAGGTTCCTCAAAAAGTTGAAAATAGAACTACCCTATGACCCAGCAATTGCACTACTGGGTTTTACCCTAAAGATACAAACGTAGTGATCCAAAGGGGCACGTGCACCCGAATGTTTATAGCAGCAATGTCTACAATAGCCAAACTATGGAAAGAGCCTAGATGTCCATCAACAGACGAATGGATAAAGAAGATGTGGTATGTATGGATGTGGTATGTATGGATGTGTACACACACACACACACACACACACACACACAGAGTGGAATATTACTCAGCCATTAAAAATGAAATCTTGCCATTTGCAATTATGTGGATGGAACTCGAGGGTATTATGTTAAGCAAAATAAGTCAATTAGAGAAACACAATTGTTATATGATATCACTGATATGTGGGATTTAACAAACAAAACAGAGGATCATAGGGGAAGAGAGGGAAAAAATAAAACAAGATGAAACCAGAAAGGCAAACAAACCATAAGAGACTCTTTTTTTTTTTTAATTTTTTTTTAAATTTATTTATTTGTCAGAGAGAGAGGGCGAGAGAGAGCCAGAGAACATCACAGGCGGACAGAGTGGCAGGCAGAGGCAGAGGGAGAAGCAGGCTCCCCACCGAGCAAGGAGCCCGATGTGGGACTCGATCCCAGGACGCTGGGATCATGACCTGAGCTGAAGGCAGCCGCTTAACCAACTGGGCCACCCAGGCGTCCCAAGAGACTCTTAATCATAGAAAACAAACTGAGAGTTGCTGGAGGGGAGGGAATGGAGAGATGGGGTAACTGGGTGATGGGCATTAAGGAGGGCAAGTGATGTGATGGGCATTGGGTGTCATATAAGACTGATGAATCACAGACCTGTACCTATGAAAACGTAATACATTATATGTTAATTAATTGAATTTGAATTTTAAAAAAAGAAAAAAAATCAAGGAGAGAGGCCTCAGAGAAACCAACTCCACTGACATTTGATCTTGGACTTCTAGCCTCTAGAACTGTGAGAAAATAAATTTCTGTGGTTTAAGCCACCAGATCTATGGCAGCCCTAACAATCTAGTACATATGGTCTTCATTCTGTGTTAACACATTGCTTTCAAGTGTTTTTTGAGAGAGGACGGTAGTTCAAGGCAGAAATTATGCTCTCTTTCTTCTTCAGTCATCTCACACAGGGTGACTGGAGGAGGGGACAGGCTGCAAGAAAACGAACAACACTAAGGGGGGCAGAGAGGATCCAGCCCCTGGGAAAATGGTGGTAATGGGGTTTGGGTACATCCCCTTCTCTTCCTGCCCAGAAGCAACTTCTAATCCTCCTGGAAAAAGCATTACAATGTTCTTAACGAGTACAGCTCTGCTCCATTTGCAATATTAATGCAATGTCTAAATTCTCTGGATACCTGTCACATAAATGATTAATATTTCTAATTTTTAAAAAAACTAATGATATTATAACAAATACAGTATTTCAGTACTTGAGAATCGCTTGGAATATGAAAAGTGGTATTTAGATCTCTAAGTCTACCCAGAACTCTGTGCATTGAATTTCTAGTTAACAGGATTAAGTCAACTTAATGGCTGTGCCTCCTACATATCTTAACAATGAGCCACGTGAATGAACCGAATTCACAATAAATCCATGGCACTGCTACACACCAGCCAAATTTAATATTTTTGTGGTTGGAAATGAGATATAAACTCCTTGCTCTCAACAAGTATGCATTGAATTAAAATAGAAAATATCACCTAAAACCACAGTTATCACCAACACACGGCATATTTGTCCCGAAGTTCAAAGATTTAATCCAGATGTCCAACTTGTTTTTAAAAGAAGGTGATCAGTAATGGAGAGCAAATGTCACATTTTCTTTAATTTTGAATCATGTATACTGCTAGGGTATAATTCTCAAAAAGAGAAAATAACTAAGACCAAATAGTAAATGAATAAGTAGAAGCATTTTATTCAACATGTTGAAAATGAGAGGGCAGCAAGATGCTCAAACCGGCTCAGTGAGCCCTTGAGGGGGGAGGTGTATGCAGGCAGGTGGGTGACAGAGGGACAAGTGGGACCTGATAGTAGCTACTGGCCCGCAGCCACTGCACTCCTCACCTGCCTCCGACCCCTGCTCCCGTCCCAGCAGCAGGAACTGCTTGACGCCCACCTCCAGGCTCCTCCCGCCTCAACTCAGTGTTTCTGCCAGGCTGAAGAGACCCCCCAGCTCTTGTCTGAGCACTCCTCGGACTCAGCACTTGTCACCCGACTTCTCCTTTTGCTCTGAACCTTCTGTCCTGTCCTGGGTCTGGCCCACACAGCGTACCCCGGAGTGGGTAGCTGCCTTCGTTTCTGCGCCTCAGCCACGGCTGGAGACCTGGGAAGTCACCCCCTTCGGGTCCAGTTCGTGCCTCATTGTCACCATCCTCCTTTTCAGCAACTGGTGACGGGCCCCTGAGACCCCGAATAGACAATTCTGCAACTTGGCTTCTGTTTTCTGGGTGCCGGCTGCCTCCCTGGAGCAGCCAAACCTCCCTACCCCCAGAGCCTGTATCAGGGATCAGGGTGCCCTTCTCCACCCACTTCCCAGGACTACCTGTAGTTTTTCAGGATGCTTCCCTGCTGAGCATTTATGACCGCTTCCCTAGACTACTGCCCCAGTTTGTTGCTATCTCTCGAGGTATAATTATTATACCTCTCAAGGTATATGCCCTTCTAATTGCTAAACTGTATCTTATTAGACCTTCCTCTGGCATTGCACACTGCTGGCCACGACCTCCTTGAAAATTCTCTTCCCTGGCTCAGGTGACCCTCTGCTCTACGTCCACTTCGCAGTTTCCATTGCAGGCTCCTCTTTTTCTGCCCTCCATTTGTTTGTTTGTTTGTTTGTTTGTTTGTTTAGAGAGCGAGTGAGAGTGCCTGTGGGAGCAGGGTGGGAGGGGCAGAGGAGAGGAGAATCCTAAACAGGCTCCACGCCCAGCACAGGGCCCCACGCAGAGCCCAATGTGGGGCTCGATCTCATGGCCCTGAGATTGTGGACCTGAGCCAAAATCAATCAACTGAGCCACTCAGGGGCCCCGTTGCCCTTCTTGTTAAATGAAGGTGCTCTCTTCAGGCTTCTGTCCTTGGTCCTCTTCTCATTTGTCTCTTCCCACTCCTCCTGGCAATCTTGCCCCCATTCCCTTGCCTTCAATTCAGACGTCTGTGCTCAAGAGGCCCAGGTCCTTCTCTCTGGCTCACATCCCCTTCCTGAGCTCCAGCTCTCCTACCCAGTGACACACCAGTCCTGCATGGACTCCAGAATCACTTCCAAATGGAATTTATTCTTTTCCTTCCTAAACTTGTATTTTTTTTTTCCTAGTCTCAGGAAGTAGGATGGATATTCACTCAAACCAGAAACCTTGATCATTTTCATGGGCAATTAGTAACCAATATCTGTGGATTCTAGTTCTATCCCCATGGCCATTACCCTGCTTTGTATCCTGATTATCCTGACTTGTTTGCACTTTGAATGGTCTTGCTCTCCCTTCCTCCATATTGCCACCAAAATATTTTTTTTAAAAAATTGCGAGGTGCATTCTATGATAGGTTATACAACCTATTTAATGAATTGTTTTATCTATATACCTATATACTTCACATATATATACACATATGTATATGCACCATATATGACACACATATATATACTGTGCATGTGAATCACCATGTAAAATGTATTACTATACATGATAATTCTAAAAGTTCAAAGCCATTCCTCTAAAACACAAAATTGACCAGGTCAGTGTCTTTCTTGCTTCACTGGCTTGCTAGTGTCTAGAGAATAAAGTTCAAATATTCAGCAAAATCTTAAAATTCCCATGACAGAGTGGCAGCCTACTTCTTCCACTTCCTGTCAAGCTTTCGAATTGGGGAACTTTAGGAGTACATGGTTACATGCCAGGAGGGGCTAAGAGAACCACTGGAGAAACAGCTTAGGTCCTCCCCTATAGCAATAATGTGACTTGCTAGCAAGTCGTATGGAAAATCCTCTTTTTGTATTCAAAGAACACAAAATGTATTGCCAGTCAAATTCAAAAGTTGCATGAATTTTAAGGTGAAATATTAGGATGTAATGAAAGACTCCCTGAAAGTCTGGAAGAGAATTGTCCTGTAAACGTCGGAGAAGCACCGCTGTGAGCACACGGAATGCTCGGGCACCGTCCTTTCACATCTCCCGTGAACCGAAGTTACTCCTGTCCAATGACACACAGCTATAGTGATGTCACATGGAGGTCAGTGTGCCACAGGTCACACAAAGCACGCTGCTGAAACTGATGTTGGCCAGCAGGAAAAAAAGCAAACCAAAGGGTGTAGTCTGAGGTTCAAGTGCCCCTTTGTCACTTACAGGCTCTGAGGTACTAGGAGTGGCTCTTAACCAGATCATGAGAGAGATCCAGCTGCAGCACCTGTCATCCCATGGGTCCTCGAGAAATCTGTGACTGGTATGGGGCACTCGGGTAGCTCAGTTGGTTAAGCATCGGATGCTTGGTTTGGGCTCAGGTCATGATCTCAGGGGTCAAAAGATCAAGCCCTGCATCGGTCTCCCCGCTCAGCAAGGAGTCCCTTTAAAGATTCTCTCTCCCTCTGCCCCTGCCCCACTTTCTCTCTCTATCCCTCTAAAATAAATAAATAAATCTTAAATATATATATATATATATATTTATATATATATATAAATATATATATATTTATTTTTTTATATATTTTATATATTTATATATATATATTATATATATATAATATATATATTATATATATATATATTTAAGATTTATTTATTTTTTTCAGGGTGTCTGAATTTATTTTATTATATTATTGTGAGAGATCACAAGCTACGCAGGGATCTCTCCAAAGCTGAGTCCTCGGTGGAGGAGTAAACCTTTTGCATGTAGATCCTCCCTGCTAAAATCTGAAGTCACTCAAGTCCTCTAAGCTCTATTTCTTCTGAAGAGTAGGGCTCATAGTAACAATACCTCTCTAAGGTCATTTTGAGGATTAAATGAGATAATATATGTGAAAACACTGTGTAAACACACCTCCTCTTACACAGCAAGAAGAATTGTACTTCTATTATTTTCAGCTTATAACCTGCTTTGCACCAAAGTTTTATATGAAGTTGGTTTTTCCATTAATACCTGGAACACTTTATATTTTAAACTGGTTTGAGGACACAGAAATTTTCTCTTTAATTGTGTCAGAAGTAGACTGAAAAATAATACCTCTAAAGCTCTCAGAGGATTTTATAACGTTGAGAAAACATCCCCTAAGCTTTGCTGAAATTCTAATAAAATTATCACAGCTTGGGAAGTTATTAGCAATTTACCATTTCCAATTCTTAAAATGTGGATTCTACTTAAATAAGAGAATATTTTAAAACTATCTGGTGGGTTCTAGGAAGATGACTACAGCAGCAATGTAATTGTGAATCCAAATCTCAACATAAAAACACATAGAACTACCCAATAAAGTAAAAAACCCATGGACAACATCTATACAGACACTAGGTAATGAGGCATCCACAAAGACTTCAAAATGCACATGAGTAAGGACAGACCAACAGCAACAGACCTGGATCATGTCAGCATCTGAGCAGGAAAAGCAGAGAGAAGCAGTGAAGCTTAACAGACTTTGACAGACTTGAGAAGGGGAGAAAAACCCAAAATAGCAATGACTATTTCCTGGAAAAGGTAGGTAGGTTTTGCCCAATCCAGCAGATGGTGAGCGCACCATGTCTGTTAAAAAGCCTGAAGGTGTTTAAGCCGTGTCTGCCCTATGAACTCTCTGGAGAACTGACCTGCCACAGCTCCCTTCAAAGGACAGAGTGTCCCACAGAAGAGAAATGCTGGAGAGTGGAATAAAAACTGGGCTGGACAGAGACAACAGAATAAAGATAGAAGGAGACCCAAATAAAAGTGTACTGGGGGAGGCAACAAGACCAGGAAATCTCATAAAGCAAGCTGATCCTTCTTAACTACATGAAAGTAGCAGAAGACGGAATTTGTGAAGTTAGAGAAGCTTACTTAAAACCACATCTCCTACTGAAAGTTATAGAAGACATTGTTTACATAAAGTGAGAAACAAAAAAGTATTGAGGCCATATCCTTTGCAAAGTATCTAAGAAAAATAATTAGTAGAATAATATCCCTATGCCAGAAAGAGATATATAGAACAAATAAAACCTGAAACTTTCTATCTCAAGATAAGCTAAAATACATTAAGAAAATGATACAAGACATGAAATGAAAACATTAATCAAAACTGTTAAAGCTTGGAAAATTTTAAAAACACTGCCACTGAGGTGGCAGAACCCAGGAGATAATCAGAAGTTAAAAAAAAAATTCAAAAGCAACACTAAACTAGAAGGAACACAAAAGCAAATATAATTAAAGAGGTTATGCGTTGGGCGCCTGGGTAGCTCAGTTGACTAAGCAGCTGCTTTCGGCTCAGGTCATGATCCTGGAATCCCAGAATCGAGTCCTGAGTTGGGCTCCCAGCTTCACGGGGAGTCTGCTTCTCCCTCTGACTTTCTCCCCTCTCACGCTCTCTCTCTCCCTCAAATAAATAAATAAATTCTTAAAAAGAAAAAAAAAGAGGGGATTGCGGTCAAGATGGCGGAGAAGTAGCAGCTGAGACGACATCAGGTGGCAGGAGATCACTAGATAGAGATCAAACCATTGCGAACACCTACAAATCCAACGGGAGATCGAAGAGAGGAAGAACAGCAATTCTGGAAACAGGAAATCGGCCACTTTCTGGAAGGTAGGACCGGCGGAGAAGTGAATCGAAAGCGACGGGAGGATAGACCGCGGGGGAGGGGCGGCTCCCATCCAGCGGCGGAGCCACGGAGCACTAAATCGGGACTTTTAAAAGTCTGCTCCACGGAGGGACATCGCTCCAGAGGCTAAACCGGGGTGAAGCCCACGCGGGGTCAGCGTGGCCCCAGGTCCCGCAGGGTCACAGAAGGAGCGGGGGTGTCTGAGTGTCGCAGAGCTAGCAGGTATGGGAGCGGGAAGCCGGCTACAGAGACAGAGCCGAGGAGGGAGCTCTCAGCTCGGGGTCACCTTGAACCGGTCGCAGGCTGGGTGAGCTCGGAGCGCGGCCAGGGGCGTGGGAGATGGGAGTAGCTGGGGCTTTTCTCTGAGGAGTGGAGCCCCGAATCTCAGCTCTTCCGGGCTGGAGACTAGGAGGCCGCCAGCTTCATCCCCGTCCTCCGGACTCTACGGAAAGCGCTCAGGGAACAAAAGCTCCCGAAAGCGAACCCGAGCGGATCACTTAGCCCGGCCCCTGGGAAGGGCGGTGCAGCTCTGCCTCGGGCAAAGACACTTGAGAATCACTACAACAGGCCCCTCCCCCAGAAGATCAAAGGAAATCCAGCCAAGACCAAGTTCAGTTAATAAGGAGAGCAGCGGAACTCCAGAGGAGGAGAAAGCAAAGCACGGAATTCATGGCTTTCTCCCCATGATTCTTTAGTCTTGCAGTTAATTCAATTTTTTCTTTAAATGGGATTTTCCTAGGGTCTTTGCCACCCTTTTAGTATTTTATTTGCTCCTTCATATAATCTTATCTGGAAAAAATGACAAGGCGGAAAAACTCACCACAAAAAAAAAGAACAAGAGACAGTACCAAAGGCTAGGGACCTAATCAATACAGACATTGGGAATATGTCAGATCTAGAGTTCAGAATGACAATTCTCAAGGTTCTA